>JARHVA010003733.1:802500-865000 GCA_037957365.1 Torreya grandis
AAGATTGATATATTGATAGATTGATATGGGAATCACCTTTAAATGAGGTTGAATAAGTTTGGGACCATGCTCCCTAAACTAATAAAAAAATTGTCCTCAATGTTTTGTGTATATATTTTAGCATGATTGAAATGAATATTGAAGCACCTAAATTGATAAAATTTTATACCCTTTATCATATCAAGGATCTATGAAAAATTTTAAGGGTAGAAAGAAAATGGAGATTGGCGACTTAGAGACCTAAATTTTCCAAATTATGACTAAATTCCTTGAGTGATGTCTATAGGAGTATGACCTCAAAGAGGAATTTGTAATCCAAAAGTTATAAATTAGCCTATGTACCATGTTTTTAAGGTTTAAAATGGTTTAATGAATACATAATGATATAATAAACCATATAAAGTAGGTTATGCATCATTTTTTGATCCATATACTATCCTCAATCCACACATAGGCTCCTACACATCCACCTATAGGGGTCAAGTAGCAAGGTATTCAAGCAATGGCTTAACATGGTAGCTATGTGATGTCTTAAGCCTATACATGATGAATGGAAGTATAATAAAAGGTAAATTAAGGGCCAATATTCAAGGAAGATCTATGGATACTATAACCAAGCCCCAAAAGGTAATGTGCTCCTATAGGTAGGGGTTAATGTTGAAGAATAGAACCACAGTTTAAAAGGCATACTTTGGGAGGTTAAAGTTTATGTAAAGGGATGAAATTAATGAATGGAATAAAAATGCTTTTTATAAATTTAATAATACACTCAAAACCATTATAAATTCAATATTTCATGTAATTAATACCTACAGGTGGACCTTTGTTTCTATAAACATAGTCAGCTATACTAGGCATAAAGTGATCAAACTTAGAGGTTGAGAGTGTGAAAAGTAAATTAAGGGTAGAAAAAGGTTTCAAACAAATTAAGTTGATTTTTTAAGTATAAAATATGCATATATTAATTGGTTTAAACTAAACTACTTAATTAAATCTAACGGGCATGAGTCTTTAGGGTAGAATACGATCATAGTTGAAACTTAGTCTTCACTGAGTAAGAAGTTTTGAGAGTTATCAATGGTATGTAGTGGGTTGTGAAGATAAAAAAGTTTAAAAAATATTAAAAATGATTTTTAAACTTTTTGGTTTCTCTCTCCCATGATAATCAAGCTAGGAATGAGCCCTCTCTCAATTAAAACATAGTCATTCTTCTAGACCTTGCATAGTCAGCCTTTGAAGGAGTTTGCCTTGTTTTTTTTGCAAGTTTGAGGGGTAAAATGATGTAAAAAAGGCTCATTTTTTGTGTATGGAATATAAAATACTTTTATAATCCCCTATAACGTTCAAAATTTTCTGAGGTAGGGGAGTGCCCTCTATTTTGTCTCAGATAGAGGACACTCCCCTCATGCTTGAAATTGGTAGTTTGAGGGAGATAGGTAAGAGGTATAAATAAAAATAGCATGAAACCATTCAAGATGGTATGATAAGTTTGAAAACCCATATTATAATCATAGGAATTAATAATATATAGGTGAAGATGAACATAGGGGTCCAAACCTCTTAAGATTACATGCATGCTTTTAGGCATGGTGAAGCCTAGTTTCCAAATGGAGGATCATTTTCACTCTTATCATGAAATGAGATTTCCGATGAATTTATTATTGTTTATGAGGTAAAAATTGAGGTATATAGGATATTTTAATGTAGTTAGGACATCAAATAGACCATTTTAGGCCTTAACCTATAGATAGGCTTCTAGGCATGACCAGGCCTAGTGCCCAAATGAGGAGTCCATCACACTTATTACATGGGGTGAGAATTAAAATATATTATAACATATTTTTTGGGTCATATATGAAGTTTACAAGCTGTTATAAGGCAAAGAAATGCATAAATAAGCCATTTTGACTTAGAAACAACATTAGGCCTATGAAAAAGGTGAAAACAAGTTCAATGGGAGAACTTTGGATGCTCACACATTTCATGATAATTTTAATGGAGACTTGAGAGGTTTAGATAAGTTAATAAGGTACTTGACCAACCATCTAGTGGAATTATTTAACAAATTTAGTGTCCCAATTTTATGAACAAAGCTTAAGAGGGTAAATAGGCCTAAACCCCTTGTTAAACCCTTATAAAGACCCAATTAGAGAAATGAGACTAAAAATGAATCCATATGGACCATTTTTCTCATGAAAACTATTATATGTTTTATAGGACTCACTAAATATCAATCTCATTCAAATTATCTATATGGACTTGTAAGGATAGGGTGTAAAATAAGATTTTTTATTAATTTGAGAATTATGTAGGCTACAAGAAGAGTTTGAAGATGAAATCAAGTTTGGAGGGGATTTTTATACTTTTTATAATTCAATATGGTCATTTCATGACATGAGGAAACTTCTATGTTTCCAAACTAAGTGTTTCAACTCAGCCAGTCAAAACTGGCCTAATAGACAAGCTAGAGAGAAGTATGAAAACTTTAAGTGAATGGATTTTTAAGGTGAATTTGGAACTTATAATTCCATATATGGTATTTAAAGGTTTAATTAACTTCCTCCAATGGATTTTAATGAGAAACTAAATCCAAATTTGATGACAAGTGTGTAGGGTGCATGGAAGAGTAGTTTTCTTGATAGTAGATGATGATTGCTCCTCTTTAGGTAATTCTAGATGACCATACCTAAAAAAAATGCATGTATATGAATTTATTATTTCATTAAACATAATTCCAATCATACCTAGTTCCAATCTATTATAAGGAGTTCAAGCAAGGCTAATTAGGAAGGTAGTTTTTTTGAGCCAAGAGAAGGAGTTTTATACCACTTTGTAAGAGTTTGATGACTTGGATTGACATTTGTACTTCTTTTAATTTCATGGTTAATCCAATATATTATTATTATTCACAATTAACTCTTAATATCATCTTTATAAGTGTCATTATAACCCTTGGACTTATCTCTTCTCCTTTATCTCTCAAGTTCTATAAGAACTAGCCATTTTGGCCAGTATATGGATGCTCCACCTAAGTATGGAAAATACCTACACAAATGTATAAATTTTTATAAATAATATTATTTATTTTTAACTTATCCATGACTATTTTTAGTGTGTTCATTTGGAATTTTTTATTTCACATAAGTGAACACTATGGATTCCTTAGCATGTTATTTCATTCTATCATCTATTTGTAGTTTGCAATCTTCTTCTTACAAGGCATGTGAAGTGTTTAAGAAATGTCTAAGATTTAGTGATTTATCCTATTCATTAGTTCCCTCATAGGCCTCTTTTCTAGTCCTCCTAGCTTTGTACATTCATCCATAATCTCACAGTGTAACATTGATGTGAGAAGATGAAGATTCGAGAAGTGTATGTTCAGTTGGTCCTTTGATTTCAAGTGTAATATGAATATGATTGGATTTAATCATGTTATTTGGTGTATCACCTCCCTTAGATTAGTCAAATTTTATTTATCCTTCTCCATTTTCACCCCCTAAGATAAGTTTAGTTGTAATCCAAAGTGGTACATCAAGGGAGTTATCCCTATCTAGAGATTCACCTCATCCATAGGATACACTCAAGTCTAGAGGTGTTTCTATTGTGCCACTTAGATGAGGAGATATTTTCTATCTCATCAAAGGTTTTAAATACAAGTGACAACATTAATATGATCAAAATGTTAAAATAAATCAATTTACACACCATTTCTCATAGGACTATCTTCAACTATACCAAGTCACTAGCTTAAGATAATTAGGCCTAATGAATAAATAATAAAGTCAAAATATGAAATACACCTCAAAAAGGCTATAAAATCATCCAAAATAGTGTATATAGGTGTATCAAGGATGTTTCAATACCTAAATTTCATTTAGTGACTCAATTTCAAAAAATTCACTAAAAAATCCCCCCTCATTATCTTGTCATTCTCCCTCATGAAACTAAAATTTCTTTCCTTCAGTGTGGTGTTACAAGTCACATTTTACACCTATCCACTTATCACATTCATACTTCCCATGACCTCATTATAATTTTTCATTTCCTATTTAAGACTAATTTTTTTAGCATCTTGTTTAATCAATGAATTTCCCAAGCTATTAATTATTAGGTTATTTATTTAGCTAATGACTAGGGTAGACACTCCTCCATCATTGTGAGTCGAGACAGACTCAAGCATTGATGGTAATTTTTTTTTCTTCACAAGTAATAAATAAGGTATATATATCAATTTTAATTTTGAATTGTAATTTAATAATTTTATTATATACTTTTGCAAATATAACTTTTATGCATGAATGTATTGTGTATGCAATGCTATCATATGACATTTAATAATCTGATTCAAATGACTACTATGATATCTCCTCATGTTTCTTCATCATTTGAAACACTTTTTCATGTATATGATCTTGGCACAGACCTAGTCAAGTATCAATGAAAAATTAAGAAGGAACATGAGATTTTGATAAGTACATATTTAAATGATTTTTTATTACAGTTTAAAACATGAGTTTCTTAACTTGGTTTCATGTATATTTGATAATTTTATAATAATTTTTGTATTATAATAGGTTCAACTAAAAGTGAGCTATGAGCATAGTACCTGTGGTTGAACCTTGGAATAATCCAAGGCATTCATGATATCTCCATCTACAAGTAAGGCATCCTAAGGAGAGTCTTATTCGAAGAAGGCAAAGAGATAGAGACTATTTGATGATTAAGATGTTGTATATGCTGTACTTCTTGTATTAATATATGGAAATTTATGCATTTTTGTCATTTTACATGTGTATATGATGTATTCACTTGATATTAGATACTATGTTGTTAGAAATGATGTAATTTTTTATATGCCTATATGGCAATGGATGTATTATTGACATTGTATGCCTATATATGGCATTCATACATGGTATTCTTATTTATTATATTAATATTTATTGAAACCAATGAATTAAATCTTGTTTGAATCAATTGTGTTGATATTATCATGAATGATTGGTTTTAAAGTATTCTTTAGGATTACAAATGTTATGAGATTGAGAATAACTTGTTAGGATAATATTATAAATTAGACCCTTATAAAAAATAAATAATAGTAGTGATTGCATTTGAATTATTTTTTTATGTTGATTTAGAGATATGGAGGACAAGTATACATCATTAGGTGGTTTTAAACCCAATTGATCACATTCACTTGCTATGGTTTGATTTGAATCTTATTTCACAAGCTAGCTCCTCTTTTGACTCTTTGGGCTTAATTTATCTTCTTATACTTAGTACTTATTCCTTGTACTCTTAGTATCACCTCTTTTATTTCATTGACCTATATCCATACATTCACAACACATCCTTTACTTTAATCCATTCATCACATTCATAAAATTCCTCTCAATCTCTTTCTAATTTCTTACTAGGCACATTCTTTGGGTCTCAAAGACCAAATCTTGGTCTATGTTTTAAGAACTCAACATATTGTCACATATGGTCTTAGATGATCATAATATACTTTTTATAACCCCCTTTAGGTACTCACAATCTTTGACTCTCATTTCACACCTTATGGACATAATTCTCTCTCAAGGCTTATAGCATTTTTTTACTATATTTTTCCTTTGTATATAAAATATATGATTTCCCAAGATATTATCAGGGAGTTTATAGATACATTATATCCTTTTCCATGTCTATGTCAAATTTCATATCCCAAATCTATGTCTAACTATCACTTCATTAGCCTACCCTCATCTAGACCTAATTATCACTATTCCAAACCCTCAGTCCTATAATCTATAAAAAATCATAAAATATAAAGTTAAAAACTTTTTATTTACCTTTTACATGTATAGGGGAGAAATATGACAAATTTTCATTAAATTCCCATGGTTAAATCTCTCAAAAATGTTCAAACCCTAATTTAGGGTTTCCCATGCCCTGTACATATTCTCCAAAGGACCAATTTGACCTTCCCACTAATATTATTTTCTTTAAAACATCATAATGACATCTAAAACACCTATATCACCTTTTGAATGATAAAAAAAACCAACTTTGCCTTTATGCCTTTGAGACTACCTATGGGGATTTGAGCTTGCCTGTGGGGATTTAATGAAGTTTATAGTGTGAACAACCTATAAAGGTTTTTAATAGGTTTAAAACAATTTTACCATAATTATAAAATAATTACCTAATATTTTAACTCTCAAACATACCTTAAAACTCAAAAAAGTATGCCTACATGAATAGTGACCATTATGAGACATAAAGGGGACTGTGATAAAATAAAGAGCACTTCCACTTATCATATGACATTAACAAGATTATTTATGGGTATATTAGTTCATGAATATAAATTTTACCATGTTTTAATTAATTTTTATATGTATATTGTCCTATAAACCCTTTTTACCATAATTTACCTTGAACTGCCTACATGCTTCCTTCATGCCAAAACTTGTCTTTCTTCAAAATTTTGAATTAAAACCCTAAATTTGATCACTTATATATTATAATATTGGATTAAAACATAATATTATATATTTTTAAGACCTTTCCAAGGCCTAAACTACTTCTTGGCATCTAGAATTAACAAAACATCCATAAATCTCCAATGGTTACCTTCTTAATTGCAAGAAGACTGTGTCAAAACAATAAGCACTTAAACTCTTTATATGACCTTTAGGATGGAATGGTATGTTTTTAAAGGTTATTAAAACCATTATTACCAAATTTTGTGCTTTGATTCAACTTCTAAATGCCCCAAACTAACCAATTTCTCTAAAGTAGGCTCTAATGTTGATCATGATTTGATATAGTTTTGACTGTAGTAAAACAATTAATAGTTCCCATTTTTAAGATTCCTAAAAATTATATTTAAATTTTATATTATGTCAAAATTATCCTCTCCACCAAGTTTTGTGATTAAATTCAACATATTTTAGCCTGTAGGCCCATTTTGGTAAAAGTTAGTGACTCATGTCTACTTGGTCAAATTTCACAAATGAGTCATCATTATATTTTACCTTGGTTTGTGTCTTAGAATTATTAGTTTACGTCTAAATCTAATGGAACCTATCCTTTAATGATTAAAACCTTCATTTTATATCTCAAAATATTCCATGTCACCTTGTACCTTCTCAGAAAACCTCATATGACATGTTAATAATACCTAGAGCTTTTTATTATGAGAAAAGGGAGTATTTGGTCTAATTAACACCAATTTAACCCAACTATGACTAATAATTAAATTTAATCCACCCTTCAACCTTACTCTAACATGTTCTAACCACTTAACAAGTCATTTGGGCCTCACATAGTCAACTTTTGTACAAAGGCTTGTATGACATCTTCATGATTAATCCCTATGATAGCTATAGGTACATGTTTTCAAAATCTTTCTTTGGCTAAAAAAATTTCACCATTGGCAATCTTGACTTCATGACTATGTTTCCCTAGTTTTAGGTGCATGCTTTTATGGTTTGACTATAGGTATTCTTTGGAAACCTCTCCTAGCATGCTTGACTTTGTAAAATCCCATCTCTCACCTTAGACACCACCATCCCACCATGTAATTAGTCAAGATGACCCACTATCCTATCTATGCACACTAACCTGAAGGATAGACTATAGGTGGAAGTTTTTGACTATGACTAAAGCATTAGGTATTTATGAAAATTTATCAAATGATCAAAGATCCCAATGATCTTGAATTGTCATGGAACCTCAATGAAACACCATCATTCACAAAGAAACCTTCATTTAATCTTTATCCTTGGTTTGGAAACCAATGGAAACCTATGAGGTGTCTTTGATTCTTCTATAACATGTTAATCTCTTTGATAACTTCAATAAGCTAGTAAAATGGTCAACACCCTTTGAAAATGCCTCAAAGCCTTATTATGACTACTTGGATATAGGTCTTTTTTGAATCTTTCTATAGGTCTCCATTAGTGGAAAACCAATCCTCTTATTGGTTTTCCATGAATATCCTAGTCATTGAATTCCAAGAAGCATTTATCTCTCTCTATTTACCATATAACCCTTTCACTAGATTTCAACTAGGCAATTCACTTAGGTGACCTCATTACACTTGCCTTAACCCCTTTCAATTTATCTAACTCACTTCAACATCCCATTTCACATACAAGGCTCATCTTAGGTTTCTAAGGCTTGTAGCCCCATTTTTTGGACATTTCTCCTTAGTTTGAATAGTATATGAACTCTCTTGAAAACATGAGACCATTTATAGATTTTTTAATCTTAGAACACTTTGGAAAGCTTCAAATAATCCTTTTAAAGTTATTAAAACCCAATTATAATAGCACTAGCTTCTAGCCATGTGTATATGGTTCACGTAGACTATTAGGCCTATTAGACCTTTTTGGCTTCTTAATGGCCTCCAACTACCAAAATAGTGCTACCATCATGTATAGAGGGGTGTACATTGTCTAAGAATGGGTTCTTGTCTTCCCATCTGGCCCAGTTGACAAACCCACCACCCATTTTGAGCTCAAGAACACCCTTCCTAATAAAAGAAAGATGTTAATTTTTAGCTTAACTTCAGGCTTGCATATAACCAAAATTTTAAGTCATATTGAAGAAACATAAGATCCCTCATGTGTATGTAAAATAACTCTAATTTCACCCCCAATATATTTTTAAGCACCTCTAAGAGAAATCCATGGCATAAGTTGTTGTAATAGGTCTTAAAATGAAACTTTCTGGCAGTGAAGAGATAACTTGTTGACCTCTAACTAGCAATTTTGCCCTTGGGATTGGTAGGTGAAAATCTACCTCTTTGAGCATGTTTATATATGAAAATAAAATTTACTCTGATGATCATGACTTCTAATTCCACCTAAAAGTTCATTTTCACTATTGTTTTAGAGCACAAAAACACTGACAACAAATATTGTCAAAGTTGATGTTATGGTCTAAGAACTCAATTTATAGTGCTTGTTGGCTGAAAAATATCATTGACAACACATTTAAAGGAGTATATAATGTATAGGTCTAGGTTCTTATCCTCCCATATGGCCCAGTCACCATTTGAGGATCAAGAACATCCTTCCCAATACAAGAAAGATGTTAATTTTTAGTCTAACTTCAAGCATGCATAAAAAAAAAATTGTAAGTCATATGGAGGAAAAATAAGATCCCTCATGTGTATGGTAAATACCTATAATTTCACCTTAAATATATTTTGAAACACCTTTAAGAGAAATCCATGGAAGAAGTTATAGTAATGGGTCCTAAAATGCAAGTTTTGGGTAGTGAAGAGACAACTTGTTGACCTCCAACTAGCAAAAATTTTGCCTCTAGGACTGGAAAGTAAAAATCCACTACTTTGAGTACATCTATATAGGAAAATTACAGGTTATCTAATGACCATGACATCCAATTCTACCTACAAGTGTAGGATCACATAAAAAATGATTACAAATATTGTCAAACTTGAAGCTATGGTATTAAAACTCAATTCCGATGCTTATTGGATGAAAAATGGCAATGTAAATATGTCTAGAGGGGTGGATAATGTCCAACACTAGGTTTTCGGCCTCCCATCTATCTGAGATGACAAACCCACCACCCATTCTAAGCTCAAAAACACCCTTCCTAATATAATAAAGATATTGGTTTTTAGGTTAACTTCAAACATGCATAAAACAAAAACTGTAAGTCATATGGAAGAACCATAAGATCCCTCTTATGCATGGGAAAGACCTATAATTGCATGAAAAATCTATTCTGAAGCACATGTTAACCAAATTTGACTTTTAAATCAAATTTTGGAACCTATAGGTAGAGAATTGCCTTTATAGGTCTATAGGTGGTGTAATATGAGTTTCATGAGATGTAATATATGTTAATTAATGTTATAATTTCCTTGTTCATTAGTTTTCTTAGTCATTTTGAGTCATTTTATGGGTCAAAAAAGTGTATTTAATGATTTTTATGGGTTTATTTACAAATTTTAAGGTTAAAAAATATTATTTCATGTCCTATGTGTCCACTTAAGTCTCAATCAACTGACATAACTAAAATATGATAGGTTATGCAGAATAAAGGGTAGTTTTCTTGAAGGAAAAGAGAAGTTTGGCACTTGTAAAACATCCTTAAGAAATTTTCCATGTGGAAAATGGTTAGATAGTACCTTTTCAACTTCCCCAAGCTTAGTTACACATTTATTTTGATCTTGAAATTCCATTTCTTGCTCTAAACCATTATACTCCTTTCCAACCCTTCTTAAAAGTGACTTGAAAGTTTGTACTTGGTATGGTTAGCACAAGATGTTTAAATATAAATACTCTTATGGGTATATTATAAAATCAATCAGATTCCATTTCATGTTTTTTTGTAGAGGAATGGTGTCCTAAGCTCTATAAACCATCCCTAATAAGTTAACCTCTCAAATTTGTCTACTAATCTATGTACCCTATGAGTTTTGCCTTGGTTTGAGAAGATCAATATAATTAACTTGATAAAATTGGTTTTATAGAAATTTTAATCCCTTTTCTCATGTTATTCATAATATTTTTTACATTTCTAATTGATTCAATGATCCAACTAACTCAGTTTGCAAGGAGGAATAAATGAGTGAAATTATAGTCATTTCTTCTAATTGATAAGGTTTTCTTACGTTTTGGCTAATAAGGATTATGAGTTTATGTTTTATTTCTCATATATATATTTATTTCATCCTAAATTCCAAGTCCAACTTCAAAATCTACTTCAAGAGCCAAAAAATTAGCCATCTACAATAGTTGTATGGCCTGCCATCAGTTGGAGGTGCATAAAATGTGTGTTTTGAACTCTCTCTAAGGTTTTGAAGTTTTGAACATTCTTGGTGATATTTTTGCATAATATTGATAATATGGGATACTATTTGGACCCAAGGATACCTCACAAACAAATTTGTGAAACTTTGAGACAAATTCCCAAAACTACCAAAATAGAGGTCTAGGCCATTTTATGGGTGTCTTCTACAATTTTGTATTATGTCCCAAGACATATAAGGATACCCATATTCAAAATATCACATAGGCCTATTATGTTGAAAAATAAGAGAGATATATATGTTTAAGGAAATGTTTTCAAAATCTTTCAAATTTCTCTTCAATATACTAAAATTACTTTGTGTTATCTATAATGAAGAGAGGATTTGTCATATATTGAAACCATGGGGAAGGTTTTGGGGAACTTATGAAGTCTTAATTTGGGTCTTTTAAACCATCCAATCCATAATTATCTCATATGAAATTAAAAAAAAAAAAAAACAAGACACTCTAACCCTAAATGAGACCCAAACATGGCACCTATAACCAATATACACAACTATAGGTGAAGAAGGAGATGCATTGAATAGTTGAAGTGAGGTTAGAGGTCTTATGGATGCATTTTTTGATTTTTATCAAAGTTAAGTTGATGTATTAAATTTTTGAGAAGATAAAAGAGGTAGTTAGATATTTGTGAAGTCAAAATTAATCTAAAAACCTATTACACACACCTACAGTCCTCTTTGCACTCCAATTATGCACCTACAGCCAGTCAACAAAACAATGACCTAGTTTGATGTCTTTGTGATGATTGAAGACATACAAGGTGAGTGAAGGTGTAATAAAATGGTTTTTGAATTAAATTTTAATTTATATTCCCCAATAATCATCACCAAGCCCAAATAGATTGAAAAACCACCTACACCTAAGGTTTAAAGGGGGTAGAGTACCTCAATCCAACCATTGATCCAATTTTGAGGCCCAAAAGTAGTGTTTTAAGACAAGTGAGGAAGGGTAAGTTAAAGTATTAATTTTTTTATTATAAAAGGTAGTGTAATGTAGTTATAAAATATCATGAATGATCTCATTTAAAGCCCAATAGACACCTATAATAGGGTGTCTCAACAGGTATGTAGTGAGCCTGTTTGATGTCATAGTGATGTTTAAGGGCATAAAAGGTGAGTGAAAGAAAAAACATATATTTTTTTACCTAAGGGAGTTTAATATAGGTCCTCATACATTATTACCATGCCTATAGTGAGCTAGAGTAACCTACAGGCATCCTCCTAAGAATAAAATACAAATAGGTAGTAAAATGAGACTCAACACCTAACATGGTATTACATGGACCTGAAGTACATAGTGGTTCCAACCATTGATATATAACCATTGATAAATTCAAATTTGATATTTACACATTGTGGTTAGGGTATAGCTCATGCCAAATCCACCATCTAGGGTCACTAAACATAATCAAAACATAGTAAAGATAGTGAACAAAAGTTGTTACTTTTGATGTTGGCAATGCAGTTATTTGAGGTGAATGAGACTAGATAATTTACATCATAGTCATAATATCCTCATAGGATAATAATTATTAGAGAACAAACATAAAAAATCTCCCTTTCAAATACAATACATAATTCATGTGAAATACCCTACACAAAGTGTTCTTTACACATTCTACCTTGGAAATCTGAGTTGAAAGGTCTAATCATGCAATCAAGGGTTGGAGTTTTGTGTAGATAATCCTCTTAAATATGTATCTTATTTGATAAAACAAGTGAAGTACCCCTTTTTTAATCTTAGATAGGGGTGCTTCCCTTTGTGTATATACCCTATAGTTATGGAGATTACGGATAAAATGATGAGATAAATGTTGATTAGAGACTGAAGAGAGGTATATGAAGTTAAATAATGATAAAATTTTATGGAATCATTATAAACATGCCATAGAAGGAAGAATCCCATCTTGGAGGTCTAGACTCTTATAGTTGTAGTCAAGCATGCTAGAAATTTTTTGGCCTAGTACTCATTTGTGAGGTAAAAACCATTTATAGCCTAAGGTAAGTCCTATAATCAGTTGAGGAATGTTTATAGGTTCAGAATAGATATTTTAAATCTATTTGAATACATGTAATACATCAAAACAGTCATTTTATACTTAAACTTGTAGACAGGCATACTAGGCACACTAAGACCTATTTTCCAAATGAGGAGTTAGTCATATCCTATCACTATATATGGGTTATAACATATGATAACATGTTCATAGGATTATTATAGATGTGTTAAATGTCTCAGAGTGCAAATAAAAACAAAGGAAACCATTTTTGGACCTCAAAGTAACTCAGACATGCAAGAAACAAGAAAACAAGCTCGAGTAGGCAACTTCAAATGCTCATTTCTCTTTTGATGATCTACATGGGAGTTTGATAAGTTTAGGGATGTTATTAAATTCTTGGAACATCAAATTAGTGAATTTTTTATAAATGTTGGATGTGAAACCTTTATGAACAAAGCTTAAGAGGTTAAACTACTTAGAAGCCCTTGTTAAACACTTGCAAAGACTCAATCAGAGAAATGGAGTTATATTTCTGATATAATGACATAGTTTTATAATTAAAACTGTTAAAATTTATATATTAATCACTCAATCTTCCTCTAATTCAAATTATATATATGAACTTATATGGATGGGGTGATAACCAGGCTATTTTTTACCATTTTTTGTGTTGTGTAGGATAAAGGAAGAGTTTGAATATGAAATTAAAGTTTTAATGGAATATTTAGACTTTTTATAACACCATATGGTCATTTCATTCCTTAAATAAAATTATTAGTGTCTAACCCAGGCGCTTCAACTTAGCTAGTCAAAATTGGCATATTGGACAAGCTAGTAATAAGGGTGGAAAACTTCAAGTGAGCCCATTTTAAGGCATCCATGATTCTTATAAGGACATGGAGGTTTTTTAAAAATTTAATTCACTTAATCTAATGTATTTTCAAGAGAAATTGAACCCAAATTTGATGAAAAGTGTATAGGGTGCATAGAAGAGTAGTTTTCTTGACAATAGATGATGATTTCTCCTCTCCAAGTGATTCTAGATGACCAAGACTACAACTAATGATTGGGGAGGCATGTATGATGTCCTTAAAATTCATTCCAATAAATATACCTAGTTTTAATCATATATAAGGCGTTAAAATAGTGATAATCATGCAGGTGGTTATTTTGAGCCAAAATAAAGAGTTTATTTCCACTTTTCATGAAGTCTATGACTTGAATTGACACTTGTAGCTCCTGACCTTACATGGTTCATCCATGATCACATTATAATGAACAAATAACTTATTTTATTATCTTTACAAGTGTCCTTGTGACCCTTGGACTTATTTTTTCTTCTCTCTCCCTCAAGTTCTATAAGAAGTAGACATTTTGGCATTATATGGGATGCTCCACCTAAGTATGGAAAACACCTACTCAAATTTATACCTTTTAATAAATAATAATACTTATGTTCACCTCCTCCATTATTTTTCTTAGTGTATTCATTTGGAATGTTTTATTTTGCATAAGTGAAGACTATGGATTCCTTAACATGTTTCTTTATTCTATCATCTTTTTGCAGTTGGATAATTTCTTCTTACAAGGCATGTGAAATATTATAAGAAATATACAATATTTAGTGATTTATACTATTAATTATTGTCTTCATATTCCTCTTTCCTAGTCCTCCTATCTTTGTACATTCATCCATAATCTCACAATGTAATATTGATGTGAGAAGATGAAGATTGGAGAAGTCTATGTTCACTTTGTCCTCTGATTTCAAGTTTAACATGCATATGGTTGGATATCATAATGTTATTTGGTGTATCACCTCCCTTATATTAGTTTTATTTTAGTTATCTCTCTCCCTTTTCACCCCCTAAGTTTAGTAGTAATTACAATCCAAAGTGGTACATCAAGGGAGTTAGCCCTATCTAGAGATTCACCTCGTTCCTTAGGATAGCCACAATCCTAGAGGTGATTCCATTATGCCACTTATATTAGGAGATATTTTCATCTCCTCAAATAGTGAAAATCCAAGTGACAATATTTTTTGACATGCCTAATGGGACTTTTAGTCCAAGAAGCTGAGAGATTTTTGTTGTTGTCTCTCAAAAGTAAACCTTTTTAGGCATTTATTCAAGCATAAATGGTGACTTAAAAGATATATAAAATGGTAAATTATCCCAAATTATCCTTTTAACTTTTATGTTAATATGTTTTATTTTTTTTCTTTATTTCAATTAAGTTTCATGGATGACTTTGGTGTTGAGTTTTGCTCTATACAAGTTGGTTAGACATTTGAAGCTTGTACCATTTCCTATCAATATGAAAAAGTCCTTGGTCAATCTTGTCATGACCTTAACCAACCTCAATATGAATTTAATCAGATCCAATATGATCCTTTTTAGCCCATGCATGAAGTATATCAGTCCTATAACTAGCCTTCTCAATGTCTTGCTCCTCCTAGTCGAATTAGTCCTTTCCCAAGTCCATCCATTTCCACATTTAAGCAAACACTTTTGGGAAATGAAAGGTATATGTTATATCCTGACACATTAAGGTAATGTGGCCAAGAGGTTCCTAATCATTCCATACATAAGGTGAGAGATTCATTGGAGCTAGTTAAAAGAGAATGGGCACTTATTGAGAGAGCCAATTGGCAATGGCTCACAAGTGCGATGATTGATGTGAGTGGCCTAATTTCTTCCTTAGAGGATAGGCTAAGGGTTCATGAAAGGAAATCTCACCAAACCTACCAACCTTCATATCCACATTCCCAAGTTTCCTATTAGTCATATTTTTCCCCTACTCATGAGTCCAATCAAAGATATCAAAGTCATCCTTTTACCCATCAATTGGAGGAGAGAGTTGAAAATATAAATCTTGTGTTTGAATCTAATCTTGATAGGTAGATTGAGTTGGCTAATATTCATATATAGTAGTCCATGTTGGAAAATAAATAAGTGGATTTGAATCCCTCATTTCAATCTCACATTGAATCCCTATCACCTCAAAAATATACCTCTAATCCTAACATTCTAATCTAGAATAAGATAGTGGAGTCATAGGGAAAGAAAGAGGAAAAAAATTTTAACCAAGACTATCAAGTTAATAAGGATATTCATCCTATACAAACCCATCCCACCCTTCCTCAAGAGGATAATTATAATACTAATATCCTTATTTGGATTAAGATAGGGGAAGCATGGGGAAAGAAAGAAGATAAAAACATTGTTAAGGAGTGTGAAGTGGAAAATGAGTTAATCTTTTGCAAGTACCTCCCACCCTTCATCAAAATGATTCTCATTTTCCATGTCATCCCTCATACATTCCTTATGTTGATGATTATTCCTACGACTTATAAGAGAGAATTTTCCAAGAGAACCTAGCCAAGAAAATTAAAGAGTTAGATTCATGGATGAAGTTACTAAGTCAAGGTGTGATGGAAGGTTTAAACCCAAATGAATACTCTATGCTTAAACACACCCCATATAATCTCCTTCAAGAGAGTTCCAAATCTGATTTTTAACCTTATGTTCCACCTAAAACAACTAATTCCTCTTGTCCTCTTCCCATCACCCTTTATCTTGATGGACCTATGGTGTAAGAACCAAATAAGAGCAGCTAGTTGAGGAAAATTCAAAAATGTTGCTTGAATAAAGTGCAACTCCTTAGCAGCCTTATTGGGCTAAGTCACCATATTTAAAGATGCATAGTCTTAACATCACTAAATAGGAGATGGAATATATTGTATCCATTGACAAACAATATCAGATTATGAAAACTAAGGTATAATTTGAAAGACTTTAATAGGTCTTAAGTGTTGAAGAAGAGGTGAGTTCTTGTGTTTAATCTACTTGTTTAGTTGAAAATGAAGAATGTGTTCCTTTTGGAAAAGAATAAATCTTAGAAGAAGAGCCTATCTTGATTGAATCAAATGAATAAAATCAAACCCAATTCATGGCTGATCAAGAAGACCTCATGAGTGATTATGAAGGAGATATTACCATAAGGACTCTCCTTGGTGAATAAAGGGACAATTCATAAGTTTTTACCTCCATATTTGAGGGGATGTGTATCCATGAGGAATTTGGCCAATATTTGAAGAAATAGATACATGAACAAGACTCCATGTCTGATCACGAGGTTGTGAATGATCATTTTAATATTAAAGAGGTAGTGGGTACTAGATGGTAAAGAGGACAAGGATGAATTGCAACTAAAAATGGAGTTATTTCTAGAACTTGAAGAGCATTGCTAAGTTGAAGGCCAAGTGTATGATAAGGTGAAGGAAGATTATTCCATGGAAGACAATGACTAAGTTTGGGAAGAATTTTATAAGCTCCTTGATGAGCTATAAGAACTTACAACTGAGAGGAAGCCTAATCTTATTGAGAGAACTATGGAAGTCAAGAAAGTATGCCTTGAATCACCAATTGAAGCTATAATGGAAGATCCACATGAAAAATTTGAGGATATTTGGATGAAATAGGAGTTAATTTCCTTGGTCAACTTATATGAACTTGTTTGGTTCTTATTAAACATCATGCCAATGAGGTTGGCAAACATTGTGAAAAAGTTGGAGGCATCAATGCTAAAGGACAAAAGGCTATATGACTCATTAAATCCTTTATGTCATGAAGGAAGAAGAGTTTCAATATTTCACTATGATTTAGGATTGAGGTATGATTATTTTCTATTTGTACATAATAGTTGTTTTCTATTTCTCCTAAGTGCTTTGAGCACATGTGTGTGTTTGCTTTCTTTATTGTGTGTATCCTTTACTTTGTGTGGTTGAGGTAGTCATTAGTTGTCTTATCTTGGTTAATGGTTAATGTTCAGTGGTCAATGGTTTCCTCATTTTTCTCAAGCTTTAGATGACTCCTAATCCCAATCGACTGTTAATGCTATTGGTCTAGTTAGTATAGCAAGCATACTACCCTATCAGTCATTGAATTGTTGACCAAATTTGATTTTCAAGTCAAATTAGGGAACCTATAGCTTAAAAATGACTTTATAGGTATATAATGGGTGTAATATAAGTTTAATTAGATGTATTATATGTTAATTAATGTCAATTGATGTTATACTATACTTGGTCATTAGTTTTCTTAGTCCCTTTAGTCATTTTGAGTCATTTTAGCTATCAAAAAGGTTAATTTAGTGAGTTTTACATAGTTATTTGGAAATTTGAAGGTTAAAAAAGTTTATGTAATGCCACATATGTCAAATTAAGTATTAATAAACTGACATAAATGAAAAATGGTAGGTTATGCAAAAGAAAGGGTAGTTTTCTTGAAGAAAAAGAGGAGTTTGGCACTTGTACAACCTCTTTGGGAAGTGTGCCACATGAAAAATGATCAAGAAGTTCCTCTTAAACTTCCCAAATATTAATTACATGATTTTTTTGATATTGAGTTTCCATTTCTTTCTGAAAATAGTTCTAATCTTTTTCAACCCTTTTTGGCAAGTAAAAATGACTTGTAGGTTTGTACTTGGTATAGTCAATACAAGGGGTTTCAAGAAAAATGATCTTAGGGGTATATTATAAATTAATTATAATTACAATTTTTTTTACATATTAATGTTGGATTCATCTTTATGAACCATCCCTAAGAAGTTGACCTTCCAAACCTACCTCCTAATGTATGTACCCTACAAGTTTCACCTTAGTTTGAGAATATCCATACAGTTCACTTGCTTAATTGGCTATAGAGTATGTTGAATCCATTTAAAATGTATTACATTATTTTATTTAAGATTTATAATTTAATTTTAGAGATTAATAACTCACTTTGCAAGGAGGAATGGAGTGAAGTTACAATCATTTCTTCCAATTGATGAGGTTTTCTTCTATGTTTTGGTTGATAAGGAGTGTGAATTGATGTTTTATTTCTCATATATGTATTTAATTTATCTTAAGTTACAAATAAAACTTAAAAATCCACTTCAAAATCCAATAAAATAAACAAATGCACAAAGTAGCCATCTAAAGGAGTTGTACGACATGTAATTAGTTGGAGGTGCTTGAAATGTGTGTTTTGAACTCTCTCTAAAGTTTGGAAGTTTTGAAAATTATTGGTGATAATTTTAAGTAATATTTATAGTATGGGATATTATTTGGATTCAAGGATACCTTAAAATAATTTTTTTGAAACTTTGAGACAAATTCACAAAAGTACCAAAATAAAGGTCTAGGCCATTTTTTGGGTGTCTTCATACAATTTTGTATTGTGTCCCAAGACCTCTAAGGATACCCATATTAAAAATATCATAGAAACATATTATTTTTCAATATAAGATATATTTAGAGTCTGAAGGAGATGTTTTTCAAGATCTTTCAACTTGCTCTTCAAGACGCTAAAATTACTGAGTGTTATCTACAACCAACAAAGGATTTGTCATATATTGAAAGTATGGGGAATGTTTTAGGGTCCTTATTAATTATTCATTTGGTTTATTTAAAACATACACTAAAAAATTATCTCATAGGACATTTGAAAAATACACTCTAACCCTAAATGAGACCCAAACATGGAACCTATAGTAAATATACATAGTTGTAGGTGAAGAAGAAGATCCATTGAATAGTTGAAGTGAGGTTAGAGGTCTTTTAGATGAATTTTATGATTTTATTAAAATTTAAGGTGATGTAATAAATGTTTTAAGAGATAAAAATATGTAAGCAGATATATTTTAATTCAAATTTCATCCAAAAACGTTTTACACACACTTATAGGCCTCTCTGTACTCTAATTATACACCTACAACCAGTCAACAAGGCAGTGACCTAGTTTGATGTATTAGTGATGCTTGAAGACATACAAGGTTATTGAAGGTGTAATAATTTTTTTTTTTTGAATTTAAGTGTAAGGGAGAGTCTCCAAACATCATCACCAATCCCAAATAGATAAAAAATCACCTACAGGCAAGGTTTAAAGGAGGTAGAGTACATCAATCCAACCATTGATCCAATTTTGAGTCCAAAAATTATTGTTTTAAGACATGTGAAGAATGGTAAGATAAAATATGAAATTTTTAATGATAAAATTAAGTTTAAGGTAGTTATCAAACATCATTAATGAGCTCAATTGAAGTCCAATAGACACTTATAGTAGGGTGTCTCAACAGGCAAGCAGTGAGCTAGTTTCAGGTATTAGTGATGTTTAAGGGAATAGAAGGTGAGTGAAATAAAAAACATATAATTTTTAACCTAAGGGAGTTAAATATAAATCATAATAAATAATTTCCATGTGTATAATGAGCTAAAGTAACCTATAGGCATCTTCTTAAGCATGAATACAAACAATCAATAAAATGAGACTCAACACCTAAAGTGGTATTGCATGGACCTGAAGTAGATAGTGGTTCCAAAAAATGATAGATAATAATTTATAAATTAAAATTTGGTATTTACATGTTGTGTTTAGGGTTTAACTCATGCCAATTCCAATAGCAGGGGTCACTAAATAGAGTTAAAACATAGTAAAAATAGAGAGCAAAAGTTGTTACATTTGATGTTGGCATTATATTTATATGAGGTGAATGAGATTAGATAATTTACATTATATTAATAATATCCTAATATAAACCTAATTATCAGGGAATAAACATATAAATTCCCCTTTTCAAATGCAATACATAGTTCATGTGAAAAACCCTGCACACAGTGTTCTTTACATAGTCTACCTTGGAAATCTATAGAGTTGAAAGGTCTAATCATGAAATAAAGGGCTGAATTTTTGTGTAAATAATACTTATAACCTAGATAAAATATGGTATGCACCCATTATTTTGTCTCAGACAAGGGTACTTTGCTTTGTGCATGTACACTATAGTTTTGGAGATTGGGGATAGAAGGATGAGATATAGGTTTATTAGAGATTCAATATAGGTATAGGGATTTGAATAACATCTATGGAAGCATTATAAATGGTCCAAAAAGGTAATAACCCCATATTTGAGGTCTATACTCTTATAGTTTCAGTCAAGCATGCTAGACAAGTTTTGTCCTAGTACACATTTTAGAGGTCAAAACCATTTATAGCATGAGGTAAGTCTTATAATTAGTTGAGGAATGTTTATAAAGTTATTATATATATTTTAAAGATATTTTAATGAATGAAATACATCAAAAGGGTCATTTTATGCTCAAACTTGTAAATAGGTATACTAGGCACACTAAGACCTAGTTTCCAAATGAGGAGTCAATAATACTTCTATCAATAGATATGGGTTATAACCTATGAGAAAATTTTCAAAATATAATTAAAGAGGCTATAAATCTATGAGAGTGTAAATAAAACCAAAGGAAACATTTTTTGGACCTCAAATCAAATAAGGCATGAAGGAAACAAGAAAACAATATCAAGTAGGCAACTTCAAATGCTCATTTCTCTTTTGAGGATTTTCATGGGAGTCTGATAAGTTCAATGATGTTATAAAATTCCTTGAACATATAATTATTGAATGTTTTTCCTTTGAAATTTGGATGTGAAACCTTTATGAACAATGCTTAAGAGGTCAAATTGCTCATAAACCCTTGCAGACACTTGATTGGATAAATGGAGATATAAATCTGATCTAGTGGAAAAAAATTCTCATGAAATATATTTTAACTTTTAGATGACTCTCTCAGGATCCATCTAATTTAAATTAGCTATACGGACTTGTATGAATGGGGTGATAAACATGCTAATTTTAACCATTTTTTGTGTTGTGTAGGTTGCATGAATATTTTGAAGATGAAATAAAGTTTAGAGGGAATATTTAGACTTTTTATAACTAAATATATTAATTTAATTCATTTAATAAACTTATAAGTTTATAAACCATGTGCTTTCACTCAGCCAATCAAAACTAGTATATTGCATAAGCTAGTGTGAAGGGTGGAAAACATCAAGTGAGCCCATTTTAAGGTGTCCCTGATGATTTCAAGGACATTAATGGTATTTAAAATTTTAATTAACTTAATTTCATGTATTTTAATGAGAAAATACATCCAAATTTTATGACAAGTGTGCAGGGTGAATGGAAGAGTAGTTTTCTTGACAACAGATGATGATTTCTCCTCTTTAGGGGATTCTAGATGACCAAGCCTAAAAATAATGCATAGAGAGGAATTAATTATGTCCTTAAACTTAATTATAATCAGCATACATATTCCAAATTATTTTTAATCCATTAAAATAGGGATAATCATGTAGGCCATTTTTCTTAGCCAAAAATAAGGAGTTTCTTGCCACTTTTCATGAAGTTTAAGACTTAAATTGAAACATGTATCTCCTAAAATTACATGGTTCATCTCACATCCTATTATAATTCATAAATAAATAATTTATCATCTTTAAAAGTGTCATTTTGACCCTTTTACCTCTCTCTCTCTCTCTCTCTCTCTCTCTCTCTCTCTCTCTCTCTCTCTCTCTCTCTCTCTCTCTCTCTCTCTCTCTCTCTCTCTCTCTCTCTCTCTCTCTCTCTCTCTCTCTCTCTCTCTCTCTCTCAAGTTCTATATGAACTAGCCATTTTGGAATTATATGGGATGCTCTACCTGAGTATGGCAAAGTCATAATCAAATGTATACCTTTTTGTCAATAATAATAATTTTTATTACCTCTTACATGAATTTTATTAGTGTATTCATTTATAATGTTTTATTTTACATAAGTGAAGACTGTGGATTCTGTAGGATGTTATTTCATTTTATCATCTATTTGTAGTTGGAATGTTTCTTATTGAAGGGCATATGCAATGCTTTGGGAAATTTCTAAGATTTATAAATTTATATCATTCATTAGTTCCATAATATTCCTCTTGTATAGTATTCATATCTTTTCACATTCATCCATAACCTCACAAAGTAACATTGATGTGAGAAGATGTAGACTGGAGAAGTGTATGTTTAGTTTGTCCTTTAATTTCAGGTATAACATACATATGGTTGGATGTCATAATATTATTTGGTGTATCAACTCCCTTATATTATTTTTATTAAAGTTATTCTTATCCCTTTTCACCCCCTAAGGTAAGTGTATTTATAATCCAAAGTGGTAGATCAAGGGAGCTATCCCTATTTAGAGATTCACCTCATCCGTAGGATACCTTCAAGCCTAGAGATGTTTCCATTGTGCCACATGGATGAGGAGATATTTTAATCTCCTAAATGGGTATAAATAAAAGTGAAAAAAAATGTCTCTAAGATAAATTCATGGTAGAATTTGTAGTAATGAGTCCTAAAATACAACTTTTTGGTAATGAAGAGACAACTTGTTGACCTCTGACTAGCAATTTTGCCTCTAGGACTGGTAGGTACAAATCCACCACTTTTATAACATATATACAAGAAACTTAAATGTGATATAATTATTTTGACATCCAATTCCACCCATAAGTACATTTTCACTACTATCCTAGAGCACAAAAACATTGACAATAAATACTATCAAAGTTGAAGATATGGTCTTAGAACTCAATTTCCAGTGCTTATTGGCTGAAAAATAACACTAAAAATACATATAGAGGGATAAAACTATGTCCAAGACTAGTTTTTCATCCTCCCATATATTCTAAATGATAAACACACCACCCATTCTAGGCTCAAGAATGCCCTTCTGAATACAAGAAAGATACTAATTTTTAGCCTAACTTCAAGAATACATAAAACCAAAAACATAAGTCATATGGAGGAACCATAAGATCCCTATTTTATGTGGTAAATACCTATAATTTCACTTTTAATATATTTTTAATCACATTTAATATCAATCTATGGTAGAAATTGTAGTAATGGGTCTTAAAATGCAAACTTTTGGTAGTGAAGAGAAAACTTGTTGACTTCTAACTAGCAATTTTACCTTTGGGACTGGTATGTACAAATCCACCACTTCAAGAACATATATATAGGCAAATTACACATGCTATAACAAAGTCAAAATCTAATTTCAATTTAAAGTGCATTTTACTCCTATTCTAGAGCACATAAACATTGGCAACAAATGTGTTTAGAAGGCTACAAGGAGAAATAATCTTGTCATGAGCAATTGTTCAGGAGAATAGAAATGCCAAGTACTTCTATTAATATTATCTTAGATTCAAGAATATGAAAATATTTCATAACGGTGCCAAACACATGAAGGTGGAAGATAATTTTGCACCACTAACCTACAAAAAATGTAAGTAATTAAAGATGAAATTTATACATTTACTGCCTACAAAATCATATATATTTGGTAAAATTAATTACATCTAAATTTTAAAAGTCAACATACCTATGCATTTCAATCCAATAAACCACTTGGATCTACTCTAATCTTGATAGTATCAAGAATAGATTCATGGTTTAACTCAAAATTTCCATAGATTTTTATTTTTTGGCCTCCCATGATATTTTTGCAGTTGAATATTCATTGCAAGAACCAAATTTTAATAGTGTAGTATCTTCATGTGCATTTAAAAGTATTTAAACAACCATACATTTGAATTTTTTATTGGATATCATTGAAGCTAAATTCTAGTGACTACCATAGACTTAGTGGGATAACCAATGTTTTCTCCATCTACTACCAAAAAATTTATTTTTTCTTTCTATCTACACACCAACATAAGAAGTAATATATTCCTTATTCATTGTCCTCATCTATAATAACTACAAAAACATGTCCTACATCATAAAATATAATTTTTAATGATAATATGGAGATAGATTATGATAATAAATAGTACATAAAGATTAATCTTCTATTTAGCTATACTAGATCAGATATATGGTCAAAGTCATGTGATGATGTCATTTTTTTATGTTTTAATGCTATTGGAACCTAATATGTGTTTATTGGAATTATAGGTCTAAAAATTTAGTCATCCATCCACTCTTGTGACTCACACTCATTCCAAATAGATTCCATGTGTGTAGAACAAAATCATTCTAAGTGTCATGTATGAATAGTTGAATAACTTGCATTTGAGCTATGAAAGGATTGAAGATCACTTAAACCTATTATATTCATACAATACTCATAGTTTTCTAAGTATTTTTCTTCCATTAACCAAAAATGTCTATGAACAATAGAATTTGCTAGATCACCATGACATATGTTCTTATTACACTATTCAACCATAGTTTTTGAATCAATCAAATTAGCAACATTGTAAAATTTTAACTCCTCCCTTGTAATGACTCTTTTTACACATGTTCTAACACTTTCATGCTCCCCTTTTCCATGTCCAACCTTAGTTAAAGATAAAATATATTCTACACTAGTGGTAATGCACATCTTGACTAACCAATAAAACATATATGCATTATTAAATTATGATGCACAATTATTTGATGTAGTCATGCAAAATGTGTAATTGTATAACTTTATAATGGCTAAGACACATAATGCATAGGTCCTCTTGTTGGCTCACACATCCCTTTTAGGCCACTTCTTTCACTGATTCATAGTCATCTAAAGCTTTTCAAACTTAGATTTTTTAGACCTAAGTATCCCTTTCAAGCCTAGATCCATCACCCTAGGTCTTATTACCTCTATATAATAGCACCTAAATAAGATATGAGCACTAGAACCCATGGTGTCCTATTTTTGGAACTATTATCTAAGTTCACTTTTTATCCTAACAATCAGATTCTTCTGGTTCTTTATTTTTTCCCTTGTCAACCTAACATGAATTCATTTAATCCACGATCATTTGTTTCCCTATAAAATTCCATTATAAGTCTATTTATAAGGTTTGGCACTCATTTTAAAGAGATACACAAGAATATAAATAATTAAACTTAAGCACTCTTCCCTATTCTTTGCATACATCATTCCAATATTATTCAAAGCCTACTAAAGTCATTGCACTAGTCCTTATCTAGCTAAAGCACATCTAATTTCACATTCTATTTGCATTGATCATACACAAATTTCACTAAACACTTTAATGGGAGATCTAAATTAGCTTGATCCCTCTTTAGTGTATTGTTATGTAGGTAGCATTCCCACACATGAGGTGTGAAGTGTGTCTAATTTATATTTTACACACTAACCCCTTTTCTCTCTTTCTCAAGTTTGCATTCAGATTCAAGCACTAGGAGATCTTAAGAGTTTTGAAGATTAAAATAGGCACACAATGAGCTCTATGAGGTCCTATACAATGAAATTTTAGTGACAAGGTAACATAGGCATTCTAAATAGAACCTAAAAAGTTTTCACTCTTAAGACAACAGTGATAGAATAAGACTATAGTGATGGATAACAGGGTGTGCTATTTTTGATGCTCCTATCCAATCAATAAGTGAATTCTAAGGACATATTTCCAACTATTTATTAGTCCTTTTCCTTTAGTTTCATACCTTTCCTTAGTCTAGATTAACTAGAATAAGATAAGTTCTAATATCTCTCACTCCCTACTATATTTATAGAAAGGTAAAAATATTATGTATTTATATAAACCAATAGCTTTAATTAAGAATATTATATATTTGTATCTCCTATTTAAACTTGTTTATTAAATAGGAATAAAACTTCAATATTCTAAAAATAAGAAAACATTTGGTGAACCTGACTTTCTTCAAAACTTCACAAAAAAACCTTGGAAACCATAATGATAATTATTTCTAATTTTTTTCCATATTTTCTTGATTTTGCCTACATTTAAAAATCATAAATCTATAAATAAATTTTAAAAATATCACATATTTTTCTCAAACCCTAGATTCTGCATACTATGTCCTTTTTGCATCTAAACACATTCAAAACACTAGGAAAAATATACTGCTAATTTTAGAAATATTTTTTAGATTTTTCATAAATTTTTCAAGATTAAATATATAAATTTTCTATAATTTTTTAAAATTACTATACTAATTTAAAAAAAATAATTCAAAATCCTAGTTGCATCAAATACATTCTCAATTATTTTCTATTACTTTTTGCATCATTTTTTTAAAGCTTAGTTGCATATCAACCTCAGAAAATTAATTCAAAAAACAAAGAATTATAGTATTTTACACAATTTTTTTTGAAAAATACCTAATTTCATGTACTATCTCATAATTTTCTTCTTGAGGTATCACCTTACACTTATAATCAAATTTGCAAAAAATGATGCTCATTTATTTACAAACTTTTCTTGCATTTCCTACAAATAGCAAGGAAACCATAATGGGCCCTATCATGTACATAAATGATGAAGTCTATCATATATTAGTACAAAGATTAATCCTTTAGATTTTAAGCTTATGTTTCATAATAAGGGAGGGTATTACAAAATTAATTATTAAACTTGCACAAAATTTCAATATTTATATTGCATATTCTCTATCTCTCATATGGAAAAAATTTCAAGCTTATCATGCTAAATACATTACATATGTCATAATACATGTCAAATATATTTATGAATTATTTAAAAAATCCATTCCCTCTACTCTTTTATTTCTATCCCTCATATGGAAACATATACAAGTTAGATATTTCAAGATATAACAATATATCTATATAGTTTAACACACTTGCATAACTCTTTTCTTCTAAGGGCAGTCATTTTGGGTTCATCATTCCTACCATCAGAATATGGGGCATCAAAAAGGGGTTTTTAATAAATATAAAACCTCTTAATAGTCAAAATATCAACATTTATAATACTTAGTACATAATCTAGAGGTCAAACTGGTCAAACTAGAGCAGAAAAATAGTGATAATTTCATATCAACAACTAGTTTTCACACTAGATAATAATTATTTAAATGTATAGTAGCACTAAATATATGGGTGTACATATTTTTGTGCTCCTTTCCAAGTAAAAAATCACTCAAGGTTTTTAGAAATAGGAAAAAAATTTAATTGGGGGATAGTTTTTAGACTTTAAGATAGGTCAAACTAGATAGTTTCAATATAGTTTTCTTAGAAATAGTGGGTTATCATGCATGGCATGATGGTTCTCACTTTTAGTTTAGATTATTTAGTTGGAATAACTTGTGTATTATACTCCATGTTACAAAAATTATATATTGGGGGCAATGTGTGTGGCACATTGATCTTTTTTTCTTTTCAAGTTTAGTTTATTCTAAGCATTCTCAACATTTGTGTGCCTTTCTCCATCTACAGGTGGTTGGAATAACATTTGAGTTAAAATTTCATAAAAGTTTAGATTTATATGTACCTAATTTATATATTTGTCTTTCACATAAGTATTTTACATCAATTTTATAGAAGCTTTCATACAATCCTAATCTCCATCTTTCAAAATGGCCAAGAATGTCCTAGTTTCCAATATCTTTTAGGATATCCACACCACATTGTCAAATTTATAGAGCATCCATGGGATATAGTAGCCATCTCATATGAAATATATTCTATACATCAATTAACACATGCATGATTCATTAACTTCACATAGTTAGTGATAATGGATCTAAAGGTCTAGCATTTGCATTCTTGAGCCACTTTCTATGGAATTGATCACTCATATCCATTCATTATATTAATCTTGATTCAACACACTCAAAATAATCCAACACATTTCAACATCACAATAGGTTTTATATTGGTTTGTGTACTTAGTGAGGTGTATTCATTAAATGTCTCTTCCTCTTACTCAGCTCTTATAATTTTTATTTTAGATATAACATATCTATTAAGAACTGATCTAATTTATATTTTCATTATAGATTAATAATTAATTGTGTGCTCTCTCTATGCACATCCAACATTACATAGCTTCATAAGCTTCACCTTTACATGTAAGTTCAGGTATGCTTATTATTTTCCTTTATCTTAGTATTTTGCTTTATTGTATCACTAGAATAAAGTAGGGGGAAATTTACTCATGTAAAATGTGAAATTATACAACTTCATTATGGATAAGACACCTAATCCATAGGTCCTCTTGTTAGCTCACACAACCCTTCTAGGCTTCTTATTTCACTGATTCCCAGTCATCTAAAGTTTTCTAGACTTGGTTTTCTTAGACCCAAGTAGCCCTTATAAACCCATATCCATACCCCTAGGTCTTTTCCCCTCTTGAGAACATCACCCAAATAGGATAGGAGCACTAGAATGTAGGGTGTCCTATTTTTAGTGCTATTATCCAAGTTCACTTTTTTCCTAATGATCATATACTTTCAGTTCTTTATTTTTTCCCTTGTCAACCTAAGGTGGATTCATCTAACCCATGATCATTTATTTTATTATAAAAGTCCATTTATAATGGTTGGCACTCATTTTCAAGAGAGACACAAGAATACAAGCAAGTACACTCAAGCACTCTTCCCTGTTCTTTTCATACAACCTTCTAATATCAGTTAAAGCCTACTCAAGTCATTGTACTAGTCCCCAGCTAGTTGAAGCACATCTAAATCCAAATTCTAGTTAAATTGATCATAAAAAAACTACACCAATCACTTTAATGGAAGAACTAAATTAGCTTGATCCCTCTTAAGAGTACTGGTATGTAGGCAACATACCCATACATGGGGTGTGAAGTGTGTCCAGTGTATCTTTTAAAAACTAACCCCTTTTCTCTATTTCTTAAGTTTGTATTCAAGTTCAATCACCAAGATCTCCTAAGAGTTTTGAATATTAAAATAGGCACACAACGAGCTCCATCAGGTCCCAGACCCTAACATTTTAGTGATAGGGTAACATAGGCATTCTGAATAGAACCTAAAAAGCTTTCAACCTTAGGACAATAGTGTTGGAATAAGAATACAACACTAGACAATTGGGTGTCTTATTTTTGATGCCCTTATCCAATCAAGAAAAAAAGTCAAGGGAATTGTTTCTCAGTTTTGCTCCTCTAGTATCAGACCTTGTCTCAATCTAGATTAGCTAGAATAAGCTAAGTTCTAATCTCTCTCACTCCTTACCATATTTATAAAAGTCAAAAATATTATCTATTTACATAAATAAGTAAATTTAATTAGGAATATTATTTACTAATTTCTCTTGCTTTGTCTTGTTTATTAAATAGGAATAAAACTCTAATATTCTAAAAATAATAAATATCTGACCAAATGTAATGCTATTTAAAAATAATGTTCCTCTAAATCAACTATCTATATAACTTGTAAAAACAACCTTGTACATACTCTATACAATGTGATCGATCATAATCGATATATAAATGGTACTCCTTTAATATTTTTTGATCTTCCTCTATACTACTAGGTGCATGCTTGAATGTTATATGCATGAATATGGCAACTTATGTTGAGTTGTAATATTATTATTGAACTTCCATTTATGGTTTGAATGTGTATTTTCAACAAAGTTGACTACTAAAGCAGTAGAATAAAATGGTAATGTGTCTTATATTATCTTAAAATTTTCATCCAACCATTTATCCCTATGTGTGTGCCTTGCATATTCATAAATAATTATCTCCATAAATTCAACCATAAAGCCTAAAATATGTATCTCTTTCATAACAATCTCACACCTTTTAGATTATTTTCTATCTTTTACTTAATAAGTCATAGATTTTTATTTACACAAACCAACTAATTCCTATCCAATTGCCCTTTACACTCCTCATGGATACATTTTTTTAAATTTTGGCTATCCATCACAAATGCTACCAAACATGCTTTTCTATAAAATAACTATCCATTTGGTCTTTCACAAAAAATATTTGAAATAAATTCCCTAACTAATTTTAGTGGAACTTTTATGCCACACTCTTCAGAAATGTTGTTAGGAGGTAAAGTACAATGATTATGGTGAAAAACATCATAGTGCATTGAAAATTTAACATTTTACCTACAACAAGAAGTGGTGTGTGTGTGATTCATTTTTACAAAAAAATTGGCCATCTTAAAAAAAAACTTTGACTAATAGTAATTTGTGGATGTTTTTTTCTAAAAACCTAGAGTACATTTATGTTTTAGTCATATCTAATAAATGTTTTGAATGCAGTTCATAATTACAAAAATCAAATCTTCTTTTCACTACATCTCTTGCATTGGGAAAAACTATTATATTATATTTCTAAAATTGTGCAAGTAAGTCTTTGAAAGCAATGACTATAGACTTGTATTTTCATGGAATTCTACTAGAGAATGCTTAGAAATATTTCATGTTGGGTTAATTGAGTTTTTCACATCTTCAAATTGATTTCATTAATGTTTTTCTATTTATATCAAGTTTTCAACTTGTTTTTGAAAACAATCATTTTTCCATGTTTCAACACTTACTACATAAGTTGTCATTATACATCAAACAACATTCCAAAGTTTTTACTTCCAGACTTATTCAAGTGATTCCTTTGATAATTGCTGATTAGAAAAATGGATTTATCCTAGGTAGACAAATTCTCAATTCTATAATTACTGCTCACGAGAATATTCATTCTTTGTTCTGCTCTAACAATCAGGGTTTCATTATGAAAGTTGATATTGCAAAAGCATATGATAGGGTTGACTGGTTATTCCTTTCAAATAGTCTTTTAGCTATTGGCTTTGAATAAAAGGTGGTTGAAATTATTTACCAGTTGATTTCTATGTCCTCTATTGCTATATTGGTAAATGGAAGTTCATCCCATTTCTTTAATCCATCACGGGGGCTAAGACAAGGGGATCCTATATCCCCCATTCTATTTGTAATTATGTCTGACTGCATGGGAAGATATATAGGGGATTTGGTCTATAAAGGGTTATTTAAGGGATTAAAACCCTCTTCTCATCCTCTAATTTGTTCCCACAGACAATTTGTTGATGATACTATCTTCATGGGAAAAGCAAAAGTCAAGGAAGCAAGAAATTTAAAGCAAGCTATAAATTTATATTCTTCTACCTCTGGTTAGATGATTAATTGGAATAAAAGTGCAGTTTTCTTCATCAATACCCCTATTCAGAGATAGAATAAAATTGCTAAAATCCTTGGATGCTCTATAGGATCTTTCCCCTCATCTTACTTGGGTCTTCCTCTTGGGTTGAAAGTCCCTAAAGCCTTCAAGGAGGATCTTATCAAAAAATTTAGTAAGAAACTTGCAGGATGGAAAGAAAATATTTTAAGTCAGGCAAGAAAGTTAACCCTTCTTAAAGAAAGTCTTTAAAGCATACCTACTTATGCTTTAAGTCTTTTTAGAATTCCTGCCAAATTTGCAGAAGCTATTGAAAAAATCCAAAGAAACTTTCTATGGACGGGTACTGAGGAAAAAAGGAGGATGCCTTTAATTGCTTGGGATAACATCTGCAAACCTTTTAGGGAAGGGGGTTGGGAATAAGGAAAATTATAAGTATGAATATAGCTCTCTTAGCAAAACTGGGATGGAGAGTTTACCATGAAAATAAAGAATGGAGTAATATATGGAAGCATAAGTATTTATTCAATGCAAAATCCCTTTCTAATTTCGTTTCTTACCCTGATGTTATTTGACCCTCTTCCATATGGGGGTTATTCAAGGAACCAAACAAATTTTAGAAGAAGGATGCTCCTGGAAAGTTGGTAATGGAATTAAGATGAAATTATGGGAGGATGCTTGGTTAAAAGAATACCTTTTGATAGAAGATTTTCAAGATAAAGAGGTAATTGATCGATGTAAGTAAAGATATGGAATATTTGTAAATCAGTACTGGCAGAACAATTCTTGGGTGAATATAACTGATCTTGATCAAGATTTCAATAATATACAATAATCCCTCAATGCTATCTCTCTCCATCCTAATCGTGAGGATAAGATTATCTGGCATGATGATCCTAGTGGACAATTTAAAGTTTCTACCATTTTTATTTCTAAGGGAAATGGTAATCAACCTTTGTGGTCATATGCTTGGATTAAGGGGCTTATCCCCAAAATAAAAATCTTCTACTGGACTCTGCTTCAAAACAAAATCTTGAGTCTTGACAACTTGCAGAAAAGAGGAATATATGTGGTGAATAGGTGTATTCTATGTAAAAAGGGTTTTGAAGATAGAGATCATTTGTTTGTGAACTGTTCCTATATGTAACAAGTTTGGAATGAGATGCTCGATCTCTGGGGTATAGTATGGGTTCATAAAAAAGTGTGGAACTATCTTTTAAAAGTTGGTACTATCCCTCAAAGAATCCTGATGTTCTTTTTTTTGGAAATTAACTCTTCCCCATATTTGGTGCGGCATATGGAAAGAAAGAAACAATAGAATATTTAGAAGTAAATAAATTCCAGCCTGGGTGTTGGGTTAGAATATTATTAGAGCAATAAAGGAGAATTTTTCATCACAGAGGGATCTAATCCAACCTTTCAAATTGATAATCCCTTAAGATCTGAAAGGCCTAATGTGAAAACTGAAAATCCAAGATTAGGTGTTAAATGGAATGTCCCCCCTTGTGGATGGATCAAAGGAAACTTTGATGGAGCTGCTAAAAGGAACTTGGGAAAAATAGGATGTAGAGGAGTCTTGAGAGATCATGTGGGAAACGTAATTGATGCTATTGCTATCCCTATTGGTAAGTTGAATAGTCATATTGCTGAAGCTTTTGCAGCCCTTCAAACCATTAAATTAGCTGTTGAATTGGGATTTTCTAAATTGTGGCTGGAAGGTGACTCCCTGAATATCATTAAAATCTTAAATAACAAAAATTTAGTTTCATGGTCTATAGAGGCAATGGTGATGGAAATAAAAGCCTTAATTCAAAAATTTGAAAAAGTAACCATAACCCATACTTATTGTGAAGTCAATGGGGTTGTTGACTGGATAGCAAATCATGATGTTCGAACAAGACATAAGGTGAGTTGGCAGGATACATTAAATAAGAATGTTGATCTTAGAGCACTTATTAATTATGATGTAATTCATTCAAAGGAGGGAAAGATCTGCTTGGAATAGAAAAATAATGATTTGGTGGAGTGGCCTCATAGAGGAAGGATTACTTTCATTAAACAAAAATATTCATGAGAATGTGAAGCGGGTTTTGCATGTGCCAAAAAATAGGTGAGTTTCATTACAATTTGATAATAATTGGTTTCATTGCTCAGTAATTAGTGTTTGGGGGTTACTAGAAACTGTATGGCCTACAAAATGAAAGGTGAACCAAGGAAGCAAGAACCTAAAAGTTGTAAATATTGGAAGGCAAAACAAGATGTTTGGAAGATCCTTCAAAAAGGAAAGGTTGTGAGCTATTTAGAATGGCTACATGGTTCAAAACCCCATATAATGACAGATTTTTTCAAAAATTGGGTTGACGACAGGGTAACCCTCCATGGCATCACGGTGAAGCTCACTGAGGAATTCATAGCAGAGGTCACGAGGCTTCCAATGGAGGGTATAAAATTCTCTAAGTAGACCAGCATATCTAATGAGGCATATAGCAAATTCCCAAAGATGGATGCTGAGGAGCAGCAGTTAGAAAAGAGTGGGGATTTCTTCGACTTGGAGTAGATTAAAGGAATCTGGAGAGATGTCTTATGTTGTATTTGTGAGTATTTCATACTTGATGGTAGAATCAAAAGAGTCCATAAATTTCATTTTGTCTTTCTTAATCATTTTAGGCACAAAGTTAGAATCTCCTTTCCTTTCTATTTGCATTTCTCACTGCTCCAAAGTCTGTTCACTCATAGAAAAAAGGAGTCTCATCCTATATTGCATGAGGGATTGATCCTAATAATAGAAGGTTTTTTTAAAAACAAGGCCATTGTCCCGAATCCTTATTCAGACAAAAACAAGGATTCATAGAGAAAGAATAATGAAATAGTGAAGGGGAAAGAAAAAGTTAAACCCAAATCCTCCAGCTTTAAAAAATAGATTGTAGATGAGGAAACATAGTGGGAAAGCACTAAAAGTTCTAAGGAGGAGAGTATGGAGGAAGAGGAAGGAACAGAAAGTGGGGAATCCAACTCTAATGAGGAAGGAGAAGATAAAAGTAAGAATGGAAAAGAAGGGGACACTATAGAGGAAAAAATTGAATAGAATAACTATGATCTCGAGGAAAATCAGCAAGTGCTAGGGGAAACTGAAAAAGAAATGGATGTTTTATTTGAGGATCCTACTTCAAAAATAGAGAAGGAACATTTATGTCAAGATTCCTATCAACTAATGGAAACTAGAGAACAATTAAAGGAAGATCTTATCCACAACAAAAGCCCTATTGAAACTAAAGAACAAAAAAGAATGGAAAGGGAGGATCATATTGAAAAGGATGAAGACAATCCAAAAGAGAACACAGAAGATTTAAGTGATGTATGGCATAAAGGCAGGAGGCATCCCTTTATGAATTTCGCCAAATGCAAAGTAGATGATATCCTTCAAGTTGACTCATGGATGTATAAGGAAATAATGGGCCTTAAGAAGAAAATGGAAATAATGGAACATAATCAGGAAGCTGATTGGAACAAAATCAATAATTTGGAAATGCAGATGAGGGATATTCCAATCAAACTTAAAGACTATGAGAAAAATCTAAGAAGGCTCATTAAGGAAAGTAGAATGAAGATGGAGGAGGTTACTTCTAGCATATGTGCAGCTGCTGCAAACATTGGAAAATGAGCAAATGAGGAAATAAAATCTTTGGAGGGGCCTAGTAAGAGGACCAGACAGAGCTCAAGGAAGAAAGCAATGCAAGAGGTTGCTACATCGGTGGCAATATCTATACAAGACACTGCTGTGATTGGAAAGGAAGTGGTGAAGATGATCCTAGAATTAGAAGAATAGGATCTTTTTGCTCTTACAGTCCTAGTCCTTTTAGTTGGATGTTATAACTGGTTCCATTTTCTGGTTCTTTATTTTCTTTTCATACTTGAGTTTCCAAGTCTCTGTAAAACCTGGGGTCTATCTTTTGATGATCTTGAATTGTGTTTTTAGGTCCTTGTAAAACCTATTTTTGATACTGCTCAGTAGTAGGTGTTGGGTTTGTTTCACCTGTGGATGTTATTGTTATATCCTTCTTCCTTTGTTTCAGGGTTTTGGGGCCCCTTCAAACCCTGTGTTTACCTTAATCTAAAACATTACAATATTTGTTGCATGATTTTTGGCCTAAAATATGATATGAATCATGTAGATTTGCAATAATTTCATTAATTTCATCATCCATGTTATATGTTCTTAGTCCTAATGTGTACATTGTAGTTCTCATCTGAACTAATTTCATCAATGAAATAAATAATTGACATCTTTGACTATCATACTGCAATTGATGAAATAAACTATCCCAAATTTATTGAGCTAGTATTCTTTAATGGTGGTTAGACATTTTGTTATGCATTGGTTTCAAAATATTTTCATCAACTTCAATTAATTACTTATCCTTTCTATGCATAATTGGTGGTGTTATTATTGGTGAAATCTGTTTAGAGGGTGTTTTAAAATCATTATATGTTTCCATGAAATTTTATTCATTGTTTGTTTCTTAATTATATTTTTCCATGTTATTTTATTCATTGTTAATTTCATCATTATTTGATTCCATTAAATTTTCTTCATTTTTGGTGGGTAAAGTATCATGCATAGGCTCTTCATCAATAAAATCAAAAACTTTAAACTTAGAATGTGAATTTCCAACATCATCTAATTTTTTATTATCAATTTCATCATAATTAAACTAATTATTATAAATTTCATAATAATTAGATTCATTGTTGTTAGTTTCATCATTATTAAATTCATTATTATCAATTACCTCATTATTTAAGGCATTCAGCTCATCAGGTTTAGTGTTTATACCTTGTCTAGAATGAAATGCTTGGATTCGTATCTTATTTTTTTCTCTCAAATCTTATAATTACTCTGGTGTTTTATTTTTAAACTTATTCCTCTTATGTGAAAATGAACCATATCCCATTTTGACAAAATCAACCAAGAATGCACTTCAAAATGCGGTGTCCAAAAAAATATAGAAAAAGTATACAAAAAATACATAGAGTACGCAGAGAAAGTTTGTGGGGACAACAATATTGATTTGAGATAAAAATAGACATTGAAAAGTTTATTTTTTGCTTCAAGGAACATGTACACATTGTAAAAATACATCCACATTCCTATAACATATATGCCTTCCTTGAAGTATAGGCATATACTACACAAAAAAAGTATAAAGACTTTTATTCAATGCATAATATCCTCTACAATACTATAATATGATTCAATAAGACTCAATAAGACTACAATATGATGCATAAATCCTTAATATGATGAAATAAGACTATCAAATATTTTAATAAGGCTATCATATGATGTATTAAGGCTTAATATGATGTAATGAGACTATCATGTAATGCAATAGGACTATCATATGATGCAATAAGACTCATACTATGCAATAAATATCCAATATGATGTAATAATGCTATAATATGATGAAATAAATCTCAATATGATGCATAAATCCTCAATATGATGCATAAATCTATAATACAAGTTGTAATAAGACTCTTGATAAGACTATGAAGTAGTAAGACTATCATATGATGCAATCAATAAGGCTGAATATGTAAGATAAAGAGATAATTTTTCCAAAAAACCCATCATAAGTCCTTAAAAAACTATGTGAATAATAGGTTCATAAATTGACATTAATCAATTCATGAATTTATGCATTTTTTATTAAAGTAGGGAACTCAAGGGTTGTGTTTGTTATAAAATTAGGATTTAATGCTATGGTTTTAGTGTAATGGGTTTGTACATGTGTATATGTCATGAAATTAGGGATTAGGAGAAATGAACATGTTCAAGTGATAAAATTAGGGTTTACAACCAACATGTCATGAAATGTGACCTAATTTTGCCCCTTTAATCACATTAGAGATTGTAATTAGTTTTAATGGATTGAAATTGGCCATCTTTGCATTCGTATTTTTATTTATGATTAAATTAGTGTTAATTAAGACATATATTTTACATATAAATTATACAATTGATTGGGAAATAAATTTGGTTTAAGGGCTTAATTTTGCTCAAATCACATCCCTAATTGATCTAATCAACTAATTGGTTCAATTTATGATAGATATAATCATACTTAATTTTGTCTTAAATCATATATCATGATCTTATAGTTATGTTAATAAAGGGTAAAAATTGGCCTCCTATGCCTCCTCAATTGAATTACCCCTATAATTGGACCTTAATGTGTGACATGTGTATCTTTTAAACTTTAAAGTGTTAAAGCTATTAGAGATGCATCAAGTTTTGGAAGTTTCAGAGTTGACAACACCCTAACAGGACAAATCCAATTACATATCACCATGTGTACCTCATACATACTCAAAAGTGTCATCACTATTAGAGGTGTCAAGTCTTATAAGCATTAAAGAGATATCATATCCCTGTGAGGCTTGATCTAACTAGATACATCACCACATGTGTATCTTATACACACATATACTTGTGTTAGAGATCTAACTATCACTTATTCTAGAAGCATCAATTTTTTTAGATCTTTGAGATGCCCAATCCAATTAAATATTTCTACATGTGTAGGTCTAGTACACCTAGAGAAGTATTAGATCTATCAAATACACATCTTTGATACCTAGACATGTCCCATCACCTCAAACCAATCTAATTAATTCCTATTCACAAATTTATTAGATATAAATATAAGCCAATAATGTTTAATATGACATCATTCCAATCAACTCATGTCTAGTAAATAATTCACATGATGTGAGCCTCTAGTTTGCCATTACTATACTAAAATTATCATGTAGAGCCCCTTAAGTTTCCAAATGAATTGAGAAATCACTAAATATTATAATTTTTCTATGTATGTATTCAAATTATTGATATCCCTCTACATTGAATTACCTCTAGATCCCAAAGTACATTCATATTAAGTCCTACACATAAGAGAGAACATAATTCAATAATAGACTCTTCAACCTCAAATTCTAAGAACTAATTTATTATAGTCCACATCATAAGGTTTAATTTCATTACAATTAAATATTAACAAGATGATTGAAGATATATGTATAAAATATATAGTATTGAAACCTTTGATAAGGGGGTACACACTAGTATTTAATTGTGATCAACCAACTATATGAGGTGAGTAGTTCATCATCCACATGAATAATTTTTGGGTCCCTCTACTCAGCATCATCCTTAAGGGGAAAAAAGTTTCATATTTAGGGCACATTTTAACCTTTAATGTATATTTAATAAGATCAATAGATTTTGAGCTAGGGTAAATTATACATATGTTGTACTTGGTCAATTCTAGGTCTACACCACCCTATATTTTTAAATCATAGCCATACCTTAATGGTTTTGAAAAAATTCCCTACTCAATTTAGATATTTTTTAAGCTATACATTCATCACTATAGGTACCACATCATCACTAATGGATACATATGACCATTTCAAGTTTATTGAGCTCAAAACCACATCTTACACAAAATAAAATATGCACCCAACTTAACCAAAATATTTAATAAAAGCATGTACATACCTTTTACCCATCATCCTAATTTCTTATATTACCATCCTAATTAAATAGTAAGGTATAAAAATCTATAATATTGATAAACACCAAGTGTTGTCTAGCTTATTTTTGAGTTTGTAATTGTTGTATCTGTGGTTTGGGTAGGACTAGTCCCATGTCAAAGACACACTATTGAGATGATGTGGGAATGGATGGAATGGTTGATGGTTGTCCCATGTGTGATGGAGGGGTAGATGAAGGTGGTACATGGAATGGATGACTAACCATATTTCCCAAGATATCTTAATTTTAAGAAAAATTTGAATAATGTACTTCAATACATTAGGGGAATCTTGAATAATTATAACAATATAAAACTCTTTCTAGACTTTAAATTGGGACCTCAAAATGCACCTATTGAATTAGATGCACTAAGTGACCTTGAAGGAAACTTAAGGGACTTTATTCAACACATTTTAGGAATGTTTTTGGGATAATCCAAGGCATGAATTTTAGGTATTTGGCTCCATTAGATAACATTCTTGAAATAGATATATAATAGATGCATTGTTACACCAAGGGCTCAATTATTATTTATACTTACATAAGATTATATATACTACATGGTCCAATTCAACATGTTTTCCACTTTACAAAATTAGTTAAAATTTTATAAATAAAGGGATCTAGTAAAAGATATCAAAGAAATAACAAAAGGGTAAAATAAGATTTTAGGCAAGTAGGATAATATAAATAAGAAAGGTAAGTAGAATTATAGGCAAGTAAGGTAGTAAGGTATATCCTTTCGCTACTAGGGGAAAGGTCCCAATACCTATGCATGTGCTAATTATTGAATAGGGATTTTGTTAACATGTGTTCTAATGACAAAACATATTGGTGTATATAAATATTAAAGAGCACCAAAATTTGAACATGTAATATCTAATACTTGTTCAAAATTTATTCTATAAAATTATAAGTAACCAATCACGTCTCAATAAGTAAGATTCAAGTATTGATACTTTAATGCCCAGTGATTGGTACTCTAAAGATTAAGTTTTGATCATAGGTTTAAAAAATGCTTTTTATGATATCTCATGATAAAATTAGTTATATTTTAAAATGTATAATGTGTTAGACCTTGAAACATTATTTATAAGTAGTTAAGATGACATATTGAAATGGGTAAATATTTTTAAGTCTAATGTGATTTTATGGTACCTTAATTCACTATCCAAAGCTAGGATGCATGGCTAATGGACATTTTCCCTATAAGAAACATGAACTTTGTTTGTTTTGCTTTATTTAAAAATAATGAATACACATTATATAATGGGTATGTGATGTATAATGTGTTATATAATGTGTATGCATTATTTGAATTTGAATTAAAAACTGAGCCTCTAGGCTTAGAAATAGCTTGGATTTTTGAGCCATAGGCTTATGACTATGCATATATAGTCGAGATCAAGATTTTTGATAAAAACCAACAAATTTAAAATTCAATAACCAAATACACTATGGATTTCAACATCAAAATTCAAAAAATTATTACCATAATGATGAGCACATTGTTATCTTTTCAAATATATTATTTTTTATAATTTATACGCTACTTTAAGGGTTCAAACTATATTTATTTATAACTACACCTTTTATAGGCCCCTACATGCCATACATATACATGCCTATTCATGTTTATATAATTTATATTTCATTGATCCAAATGTAAAATAAATTATATGGTAACAAACTAGGCCTAATTTTACAAACATTTTTTTTTTGAGGTAGTTAGGGGGGACGTACAGCTGGATATCCATTTTTAATCATTTTTAGGATATAATTAATTAAAAAAATATTCATTGAACAATATAAAAAAATCATACCACACTAGAAGATCTTATCTAAATATTAACAAAAGGGTTTCAAATAATATGTAATGGTGCTCAAAAAATTGTGGGCTGCATGACCATCTATCTAATATGTTTTCTTGAAAATAATAGGAGGTCCTCTTTAAATTGTATATGTTTGACCTATTTATACTTAACCATTTTTCAAAAAAAAAATAGTTTTTTGAAAACTAGACTTGAAATTCTACAATTCATCTTTTTATACCATCTTCAAATTTTGAGTGTAGCCATCTCAAATTATCTATATAAGTTCACATTTCTAAAATTTCATAAAAATAATGTCCATGGGTATGCCCTTTCTTGTCCCCAGAATGTGTGCACTCACCCATCCATGCATATACACTTCATATCCTATTTGTGGTTTTAATCCCATGATGAACTTCTTGATCTAAAAATGCTCATCTTTTTGATATTGTAAAATATACTTCAAGAGTTTTGTAAATATCTCTTAGTATGCATTTATTGACAAATCCCCTTGCTTCATATTTTTAAAATATATTAATTTATTATCAAATTATAGCTAGAGTAGCCATCATGATATAAAAAGAGTCATAAACTACTCCCAAGTAATGGTAGTAGATTCAGAATTCATCTCAAGCTTCTTATTAGCCCACCAAGTTATTGCTTCACCAACAAGTTGGTAAGATCCCCAAAGTTCCTTGGTCAATTTAGAGTAATTTTGTATCTCAAACAAAATTCCATCTTAGTGATCCAAGCTTTAGTTCAATTACCTAATACCATACCATCAAACTTGGTTGGGTTCACTTTTTTCATATCTCATACAAACTTTGTAACTACTGGAGCTCTTCCTACTTGTTGAACGCCATCATTCCCATGATATTTATCTCTTCATAATAATCTAGATGTTATTCTAGAATATTTTATTCATTTTCTCCTATGTTCATGAACATCTCATTCTAGAGTTGTTATTTTATCTCTACTTTCATTTATGACAATGAGTATTTGATTTTTTTTGTAGCTTGTTAAGCTACTAGAAAATTAGGATTGGATTGAGGGTTCGAATTTGAATTACCCTCTCCACTTGATTTACATCATGACATTCTCCTCATTAAAATTAACATAAATAAATTTATTTTAATGGACTCATTAGGTTCAAGAATTAAACCTTCTCTCTGATACCACAATGTTACAACCCCTATGGGTTACATAAGATATACACAATTATTTTTAATTCCATGTAAATTACTTATAAGATCATCCATAAATATATATAATATCATTATTTTAGTAATAAACGTATCATAAGTAATAAATACAAAAATGTATCAACCCACTAGTTAATAATATGATCCATTTAGTTTTAAAAAAACCTCTAACATACAAGATGAATATATTTCATAAAATGAATAGTGGAAAGAGTTAAGTACATCTAATCACTGATATAATCCAAAAATATATATAAATAAGCATACAACCATTGATATAAAAATATTAAAAATTATTTACAAGTCTCATGGCCACTGTTGTGTTGAATAGTCATCAATAATAATGTACCACATACTAAATTTTTGTACAAGGTCAAATATATAAGATAACATATACAATAGTAAAAATAAGCCTCATAAATATCTCAATGACCCATACAAATATCCATGAGTGTGATTCCTGAAAGTTTTAATACCTAAAGAGGAGAGCATTATCAAGGCAGTTTTCTCCAATTATAGACTATTCATCTCCAATAGACCTCGCCATTGGTAGTGGTAATTTCCTTCATGGATGCGTAGATAAAGATAGTGTAGATATCGATAGATTAACTAGAATCCATGTGTGTACAATCACTAATACATGTAGCAGTCACATAGACCATGGAAGATAATCCTCGATTTAATATGACATTAACATACACTTTTAAACTAGAAAACACATTTTAAATATAATATCTCATATATAACATTACTTTGGACAAAGTTTTCATTATATAAATCAAATCATGCATGGAACTAAATCAATTCAACTCACATAAACTCTTTATTAATGAATCAAAACATATTAAAATATATTAGGGGGTCAATATATGAGTTATGAGTTAACACCTTCATATATCTATCACATGTTTTTGATAAGATAAGTCTAAAAAAAGAGTAAAAAACCCAAGTATAAAAAATCCCAAGGGGTAGTAGAATAGGCCAAAGGCCACTAATAGCTAACAAATAACAAACAAATGATAGCTAAATAACAAACCAAAAACAAACTAGAAGACAACCATATTATAATCACTACTTGTTAATCAAGTCTTTCCAATCATCTTTAATGAAATTTAGGAACTCCTCTTTGTTGGCAATTTTTCCTTCAATATCCTTGGCTCCATCTGGAGCATCATACAAAATCATCAGAGAATAAGAAACTCAATGTACAACTTTCAGGTAGATGGTTGTTAGCACTTTGATTTTATTCTATTGTGAGTACAAACCATTTTTTACTTCCTTCAGCTCTCTTTTAATTAGACTACCATCATCACAAGTGTCCTTGAAATCCTCCTTGACTAAGACATATAAGGATTTATTCAGCTCCTCAAAATGACTAGTCCATGTTGTAATCAAATTGTGCACACTAATAAATTGTATGAAATTCCTTCAATTTGATACAACATTGAATCATCCCTCAAGTTTGTGGGAAATTATAAGAGAGATGAGTCTCTATGATTTAAAAGGGATAGATCCCTTAATTATTCTCTAAGTTTCTATCACCTAATCTACTATTTGTTCATGAAAAGAGTTGATAATTTGTATAAAATAGAAAACCTATGCTAAAGAGGTGATCCACTAAGAATTTATCCCACTAAATATCACACTTATAATGAGTAATAATGTTTTCCAAGACTAATTACATGCATTGAAATAAATTAACATAGAGTTTGAATGTGAAGGTAACATGCTTGAGACAATCAACAAGATAATTGACCTAAGGGGTAGATTTCACACCATAGATACAATTTCATACTTGAAAGAGAGTTTGATACATTCAAAATAATTCACATGACATGTTAACATCAGAACCTTTGTTCAAATAAGAAGGATAAAGGAAATAAGGATAGTTCTATCACTTAGCTTTGCTATACATCACTCACATACTCAGAAAAAAACTCACAACTAAAAATTAGTCTTGTTTCAATGTTTAAAATCAAAGTGCAATGTCATTTCAGTAGGGCTTCACCATACCTAAAATGTGGTTATCTACAATGGTCAAAATGACCCAATTGACAAAACTTTGTGGAAGAACAACAAATGAGAACATGAAGAGGCATAAGGACACGTGTCATAGACATGAAAATGAGTTGAATATCCATGAGAGATATGGATGAGTGAGTCATGCCATGTCAAGAGTCTTAATTTTCCAAAAAAGGTCATGAGAATGGTGGCAAGTGGCATCAAATCTTTAGGAGTGGCACATGAGACTACTTCTATTAAAGATAATCCATGAGAGTTTGAAACTAAAAACAAAAAAGATGACACATCACACTACTAGAACTCATGATGGTAGTTATAATATTCTCTTTTTAACTTTTAGTTATTCTATGGACACCTATATTTGTCAATTTCATCAAAGCTCCTTGATTTTGTCAGCTACCAGTAATGAATAACTCTATCAACCTGTCCATTTTACTCACTTAGTCTAATCTATATGCTTAGGATTTGACCATTTTCCACCTCCATGTCTATTCTTATTTTCCCATAAAGTCTTTTAAATATCAATGGTTATTATCCATAATTTAAAATTTACTTCCTATGAGCCGTCACTCCTTTGGGTATTTTCTTTGGACTTTTTTCTAGACCTCTTCTTCTTGTTTATTTCCTTTAGACAAAAATTTTGAAGGAATTATTTCAGAGTTCTTTCTCTTCATTTCCTTTCTTGTGGCTTTTTGATTGGTCCCTTCAAAGAAGTTAAAATTCCCTTTAGAGAAGTTTAAATGTTCATTCAAAAATGCAAGTTCCCTTTTGGAAAAATGAAAGTGACCACTTTCCAAATAAAATATCCTTTGAGAAAGTTGCAAATGAACCTTCAGAAAAAATGAAGTGAACCTTTTCCTTAAAAAAGATACCCTTTGGAAAAAATGAAAGTACCTTTCAAAAAAAGTGAAATTTACCTTTCATAATTTTTTTTGTTCCATTTTTCTTGAAAAGTTCCATTTAAAAAATTACAAGGGTCAACTTTGGCTTGAAAAAGTCCTTTAGAGAAATTGTAAAGTAATTTCAAAAAAATTGTGCAAACAAATTGTCCAAAAGAATTCATCACTTGTCCAGAATAAAAATCAAATAAATACTCTTAAGGAAAATCCTCAGACAAAAAGTTTGAAATAATTTGGCAAAATAATTCAGACAAAAAACTCTAAATAATTAGGCAAAGGATTATAAAAAAGGCCAAAATGGACTTTCCAAGAGAAATAACACTCAGTATTTTTGTGGGCTTTTCCAAAGAACATCTATTCTAAAGAAAAGCTAAGTACTGGACTTGGCCAAATTTGAAAGGTGCAAACCTCAGGGTGGAAATTGGCTAATAGTCCCTTATCAATCTACTATTCTAAACTAGGCTTGAATTTTAAAATACCCACTTTATCCCCTAGATCTGAAGTAGATGGATAATCAACAATTTTCACCAAAGGAGTTTCACCCCCTACTAGTCTAATGGACCTCCTAATATTTGGCTTTCTAATAGTGAAACTTTAATATTTAATTCTAAATGCTTCATTTGCATCCACATCCCCTTATGCCTAGGGTTGCAATTGTTTATTGTTGGTAGCCAAATTTAGATGTTCTTCACCTACCACTTTTTTAGTCTTTTTCTTTCCCAAATTTTCATTCACAAAAATATATCAAGGGATAAATTTCCTCTTCTTTTTGCCATAGATGCAAGGACTAGTCTTCAGCTCACACAACCCTTTCATAGCCATATATTGAGAAAGATTAGGGGTATAAATTTTTTAAGTTTAGGAGATAGACAAACATATCCCAATAGGAGAGGGGAAAAATAATCTTTCTTAAGTGGGGAGTTCAAGGAATGGGTGACAATGTCCTTAGACTTTGGAAGGGAACCATGGGGTCCCAGAGAACTAAATCTAACTTTCAAGGGGATATGGTCATTTGAGTCACTTTCATGAGTTTCTTGAATCACAAGATCATTTAAAGGTTTAGATGGACATAATTTAAGGTGAAAGTGATAAATATATAGAATAATACCTTTATGGAGTGTAATGGTAGAGGTATCTAGGCTATTATCAATAGCAATGTTTACAATTTTGACATAGGTATACAGGGATGAAAAAAATAAGAAAGGAAAGTTGATAAGCAATTTATGATGAAAGTGATTTATAAAAGCAAAATGGTAATGAAAAAAACACTTAAAATGACCTTCAAGGGTGAAATACTTCATGATATTAGAATAAACCTTATCCCAAGGATTTACCAAACTTTCCTTGTCGAAACCTCCTTGGAATTTTACCAAAGACTCACCTTCTCTGAAGAATCTTTTCATCCCCTCTGGATCTTATAATTTAGTGAGTTAATTAAATCTTATACCCTCACAACATAAAACCATGGTATTTGTAATATATTCTTCATTAATTTCAAATTGAATACCTCCAATTTGAATTTTGTGGTCCCCATCCCAACTTAAGGCAAACTAAGTTGAGAGATTCTCATCATAATTAGTGAGACATTCCAATAAAGGTAAAATTCCTCCATAATATATACTCCAAATCATATCTACTTTATTCTCATCATAGGATAAAGACTCTATTTTAACCTTGTTTCCTCCTAGGACTAAAAGTTTCACAGAATTGCTGATAGATTTGGTCAAGACTAAAATCAGCCACAAGGATTGAACAATTTTAGGTTTAATAGTATAGAAACAATGGTATGTATATCTTTAGGTAACCATCACTTAAGATAAATTAAACCCCAAACCCCTTTTTTTATATCATACATTATAATCAAGTAATTATTGTACATGTAGGGAAGCTTGTGAGGATTTCCCATGTGAGATAATGCCATCGAGTAATGATTCTACCTTGTGTGATATTGATTTAAATTGAGGTGGAAATACTCATATCTTAAAGTGAGCTCATATTTCATCTTCCAAAAATTAATTACTTCACCTTTCCTACCCTTAATGTTCCCAATGTCCAACATGGGGCTAGAAAAAAGAATATAAATTAAGATATACTCTATTATATAATTATTAATGTAGGCCATTATGTCGAGAAAGGTTTTGCCTCCAAGAGGAGGATATATCTAGAATTAGTGGGTAGGCTATTTATATTCTTCCAACACCTTAGAGAAAAGAGATTTATTCCCAAGTTTTTTGTTGCATCTACCATCTAATTTCCATCTCTATAGATATCCTTCACTTCAAACTCTTCAAAACCAAGAAGGAAATCTTTATGCCTTAAATGATATCCTCCAACCTCCATCCTACTCTATATTTATCTTTGACTACATCAATGATAATTTATGAGTCTCCCTCTATTAAGAGGCTTTTAATTTCAATGTAAATATACACCTTGATACCCTAAATGAGGGACTAAGATTCTACACCATTATTGGAGTTTTTTCCCAACCCACCAGCATAAGCCACAACAAGCTCTCCCTTATCTGATCTCAACACTCCTCCTTTATAGAGACATAATTTACCTTTGGTAACCCCATCAAAATTAAGATTCACCAAACTAATGGAGGGAAGAGTGCATTTGGTAGAACATTAAGTAATACTTTTAGAATTATCTATTTTGAAAATATCGGGCAGGATGCACCATTTGTTAATGATACTTTATTCCTTTTTTAGGGGAGAATTTAGTGGCTTTTATAGTGTTGTAAGAGATATTTTCCTATATAAATTTATCAAACTTTTTTAATATCTCATTAGGGTTATATTATTGCATTCCTTCTAAATTTCCCATGTTAGGATGAGGGGAATATTAGCCCATGTCTCTTTTCAAATAGGGTGGATGAAAGGGGGTACCCACCCTTTAATTATACCAAGGATATCTTGATTCAAGCTCCATGAGACTTCAAGTTTCTAAAAGGCTAGACTCCAAACTTCCCAAGAGCATTCAAAATGAAATAAGAGGTGGGATATTGGTTTCTCCAATTTCTTGCATAGTGTATAATGGTTGAGGATTTGAAATCATCTGGATTAGATATTATCCATAGTAAGGATCTTGTTATGGGTAGCCAACCAATAAAAATGATTAAGTTTAGGAATGAGATTGTGGTTCCATACCCTTCTCCAAAAGTTAGAATCCTCAATTGAATCAAGGATTATCTTATAAACCATCCTAACCATAAAAACACCCATTTTTTCTTGATCCCACAACAATTTATCCTTTATGGGGAATATAGGTATTCTGTATTCTCTAAGAAGGATCTAAACCTCCTAAATAATTAGATTAATATCATTCTAGTTCTGACAATAGTCAGATAGTTATTTCTAGTCTCCATTACCAGGCAAAATATAATCCACTGCTAATCTCCCAAAGTGAGAAATGGTTCTATCATCAAGTCTACGAAATTTTTTTATTTCACATAAAGTGGTGTCCTTTAGCTATGTATCCTCCCAAAATTTTATACTTCTACCATCCTCCAATTTCATTTTTATGCCCTTCTGTAGAAGATTTATTCTCTTAAAAACATTGTTCCATATCATATATCCTCTATGGATACCATTTATATGAAGTAAATCATCAGGATTATTATTTGATAAGTACTTGGATTTCATGATGCTACCCCAATCCTTGTTATTAATCATGAAATTCCAACAATTTTTCCCTATATGAGATTTGTTTGTCATGTATGTTTCTCTTATCCACAAACCTCCTTGTAACTTGGAATTATAAACTTTATCCTAACTAATAAGATCAATTTTTTTTCTCTTCCACTCCCATCCATCGAAATTTTCTATTAGATGTTATCTATGAAACATGCCTAGTAATTTTCACATATTTTAAGGTATATTAAATACATATTACTTCATACATCAATAGAAATAATAATGTAAGGTATAAGCAATCATTATTAAATAATATCATTATTTTCATTAACTCATCAATGTCATCTATCAATTATTTTAATAAATAGTATTCAAACTATTCATGAATATATGTCTATAATACAAGAATCTAACATTAAAGACACTATACCAATTTTAAAACATCTCTCTCTCTCTTTGTTCTAAAACTCAAATCTTATAATGTATGATAATATCAAGCAATGTTAACAATATAAGTCAAATAAGTCTCTAGATAGCTCCTAAAATAAAAATAATGTATCTTAATATTATTTTATATTTCATTGACAACTTTATCCATTATAAACATATTATATCATTCCATTAATACAAGAAAATTATCATATTTTGACTAATATATGAGTACAACCTATATATGTTTCATATGAAATATATGCCATATATTTATCAAAGAATCATTATAAATAATACATCTAGGAATGTGTATTTGATACATATATATTATCTCTTTACAAATTTAATTTCTACAAAATCCTATCAACTAATCATAAAACTAATAGGAAATCATCCTCTTCAAAAAAATACAATCATTTATATAAATATACTCATAATTTCCCATTTTAACTTAAAACTAAATGAAATCATATGTAAACATGTATATGTTTAACTAGATACCATTATTTTATTTAAACCATGAATTTTCATAAATAACTAAATGTGTGTGTGTGTGTGTGTGTGTGTGTGTGTGTGTGTGTGTGTGTGTGTGTGTGTGTGTGTGTGTGTGTGTGTGTGTGTGTGTGTGTGTGTTTGTGTGTGTGTGTGTGTGTGTTTTCTCATTTATGCATCCCAATAAAATAGTTTCCAAATAACTAATATTATCAATTATAAATATTCAAATTTTGTCATTCTATTTGATAATATACAAATCTAAAAAAATCCTAATGTGTGTGTGTGTGTGTGTGTGTGTGTGTGTGTGTGTGTGTGTGTGTGTGTGTGTAAATTATATTTTGTATTGAAACTCAATCATCCAAACCCGAGTCCTTAAAACTAACTAGATATAATTATAGGTTTTGTTTCTACTATATACACATAGATAAGCAAATCTACCATACAATAGCATATGCCCTAAAGAAAACAATGTTATTATGTTCATAAAACATCACAACAAGAGTAGACAATGCCAATGAAACTACCATTGAAATGAGCTTATAATGGTTACTTTAACTCACAAATAACATACCCAACCTATGTCAGGTTTTGTCAAGAATGTATTTGATTTAAGTTCCTAAGTGGAACATATGTATGCTCAATATCAATGAATATAAGTTTTTAGGTGATAATGGAGCTTTCCCAACATTACAAGTCTATATTAAAAAATATAAGAGACATGGTTTTACCCCTAAATGAATTCAAGGAGTATTATACTAAATTGTTCTATAGATGTTATTTGCTTATGTTTTAAGCTCATCAAATCTTAAAAATACCCAATTTTATTTTATAAATGTCTCACCTTATCTCTGTAGGCCTATTAATGGAACCAAATTCTATCCCTAGGTATGTAGACTTGAATCCCTAGGTCAAAATGAATAAATTTACCCATAAAATCATATTTCATTATAAAATATCTCAACATCATGTTTATAGTCCTATAGATTGAATCAAGCTCCATCCCCAAGAACATAGATAAGAGAATCTAGGTTCTATATAAGAGAACTCTATGATTTCACACATATAAATGAAGTACATTATAAAAATTACATAAAATAACCATATATAATCTTGTTATCTTGTTTAACTAAGTCTATAATCAAACCAAAATTACAACTTTAAGGTCCTCCAACCTAGTTATGTAATGGATGCTCTCTAATTATGTGAAATGGTAGACTTTCCTTTTTATTGATGATCTCTATTCTCCCCTCTATTGTGTCCCATACCTATTATCATATTTTATATTTTACTATTTTTTACCCAAAATCTTATGTATGTTTTTCATGGTCACTCACCTCTCCTAATAAACTAAAATTATTTCATTAATCCTGATCTACATACTATGTATGGTAAATTGTAGTCCATTACAAAACAACATGAAGCTTATTCATCATTATAGAATCACCAAGTCAAATCAACATAAGAAAAACATAATTTCTTCCCATTTGAATTATGTGTAAATTCACTAATAAACTTTTGCCAAAAAATCTTAAAATACAAAGTTAGTTTATATTAAATTAATTATATGGAGATCATTGGATTCAATTCTCTAGAGTTATTTGCAAAAGATTTTTTTTTTTGGAATGATTGGAGAGAATGTGTAGAACCATAAAATGTGGATAAAACATTGTGTATTGGTTATTTTATCTAAGAGGGAATGTTGTTCAAAAAAGTAAAATTATGTATACTAGGGGGATAATTACATAATAATATGATAAAGGATAAACACAATGGATGATTGACAAGAAATATTGGGAGTGATAATAATTTAGTGCATCTGGAATAAGAATATTTTTGTACCAAGGATATGTGTAAATACATATAGGAGTGAAATTTTTTATACTTTGGAAATGGAAAGAGTCAAAATATAAGGTTGTATAAAACACTACCAATTCTGAAGAAACCATGGAATGACCTCAGCATGGATTATTTTTGGCAGATTACCAAGGACACAAAGGGTGACTAATTCCATATTTTTAGTGGTGTGTAGATTATTTTAAATGGGTAATTTTATGTTATGAAAAATACAAGTGACACAACAAGCATTGAAAATTAATTCTTAAAATAAGTGGTGAGGATATATGAGTTTACACACAACATAGTTTTAGATAGAGATATCAAAATTTTGGGCCATTTTTGGTGAACATTGTAGAATAATTTGTGAATTAAACATAATTTTAGTTTAGATTATCATCATCCATAGATGGTAAAATCTAAGGTTGTGAACATAATCCTTGTAAACTTATTGTGGTGCTTAGTTGGGAAAAGAACAAAGAATTATGACATGATATTGGTCAAATAATAATACACATATAAAAATTCATTGAATAAGAGCATTAGGAAGATACATTTCTAAATTGTGTGTATAAGTAATCTAAGAGAGGTTATAAAGTAAAGATAAATTAATGATGGCACATGGATGGAGTGTAGAAGCAGAAGAATACATGACATATATGTGTTAGGTGAACTAGGAAGTGTGAAATAAGTTTGAGTAAATCCTTCAAGCATTTTTATTGAAGAAAATCCTTCAGGCATTTATTTTAGAATTTTATCCTAAGCAAATTCATTCAACTCCTTTTTCTGCATTAATTCCTTTAGACTTTTGAGTTGAGCACCTTGCTTGAAAAATACCCTTTGGAAAGATTAGAATGCACCTTTTAGAACTTCTATTTAGTCCACCTTCCTATGAAAATACCCTTTAGATTTTTTGTAAAGTACCTTTTAGATTTTTTAAAATGTCCCTTCAGAAAAGTTGAAGTGACCCGTTTCAAAAATTTGAAAATAACCTTTTTGGAAAGATGGAGGTGCCCTTAGAAAAAGTTGAAGTGCCCTTCAGAAAAGTTGCTAATGACTGCTTCAGCATATCTTTCAGGTAAATTGTTCAGATAATTTTATTGAAAGATTGGTGTTTATCTTTAGGAAATTTGTCTAGGACAAATTGTCACACACACTTTGACACTTTGGCTGAATGAAAAGTCTGAAAGAAATAACACTTAGTCAAAAACAAAAGACCCAAAAGGATTACTATACAAAGGCTTAGCAAAAGACCAAAAATAAACTTTATGAAATAATTATACTTGTAGATTTATGACAAGATTTGTCAAAAAACACTTCTTTCAAAGAAAATCTACATATTGGTTAAACATTCCAATAGGGGTATCCAATTTTGACCTAAAAGGCCAAAATTTGGTCAATAAATTAGTGACTCCTAAGGGCAGTATGCATACTATACTAACCATACTAGTAGCCAAATTAATCCATTGGGCATGGATTCATGTAAGGACACTCATAGAAAGAAACATTGGCCATGACTTAAAACATTGAACAACACACTAGACTAGAAGGAAAACTCATTCCACAAAACATAACACAAACAAAATAAACAAGACACAAAGCAAAGTAAGACACAAGACAACTCACACATGTGCATAATCACATAGGTAACATAACAAAAGTAGGAAACTATGTAAAAAGGAAAATGATAACTTTAATAATAATGCTTTAGATATATCCCATTGATTGGGATATGTAGCTCCTTTTCATCCAAATTTGAGAGTTAAAAAGCATTATGTTGTTTTCACTATGTGATCACATATAGGACACTCCATAAAGCATCAAAATTTGTGTCTTCTAGGTTTGGCCCTATATTCATCCCATTTTAGGACAATGTCTCGTTTGAAGCTTCTTGGCATGGATTTCTTGTCAAAATACCTCATTATTTTATCTTGGTGAGTTGTCATGGTATGCATAGCTTGATTTATTACCTCCTCAAGCTCCATTAACTCACATAACCTGACATCCATGTTGTCATTCTCCATCAATTACAATTGATAGGTAAGATATAAATCTGGTAACTCAAGTAAGATAGAAAGTCTAGCTTCCATTCCATAGACAAGTGTATATGGTGTTCCCAATTGCTCTCTTTGGGGTGATCCTATCAGCCCAAAGGGATATCTTCAATTTGGTGTGCCAATTCCTTTGATTTTCCTCCATTCTCCTCTTAATGATCATGATTAAGTTTTCTTTTTAGACTCAGCTAGTCCATTCCCTTGATAATAGTTGGAGGAGATGCTGAGATAGATACCATGATTTAAAGCCCATTCACTTATCCTTGCTCCTAAAAAGCTAATGTATTGTCTAAGATTATTATTGAAGGAGCTCTAAACATGGTTACTATACCTTCACAGAAGTCTAGGACTAAGCTTTCATTTACCTCCTTTAGATCTAATCCTCCACCCATCTTGTAAAGTAATTATTAGTAGTCAACACCCACTTGTGACTAGCACTAGAAGGTGGATTGATTAGACCTATGAAATCCAAACCCCATTGCATAAATGGTTGTTCAACCTAGATTGAGTGAAGAGGCAAAGCATTTAGTTTTTGTTTTCCATCAGAAAGAGAACATTTTTTTCATTTTTTTACCCAAGCATGGGTTTCCTTGAACAAGCTAGGCCAAAAGTAACCAACCGTCATAATCTTAGCAACTGTGGTTCTTAGAGCAAAGTGACCACCAATTGGTCCATCATGGAATTCAAATACTACTTTTTAAATTTGATTTGAATCAAGACACTTGAAAATCACACCTAAAAAGTCATTTATAAAAATCACTCCATCAACAAGTACATAAGGAATGGATTATAGCCCTAAAAACCTTATCTTGGCCCTATCAAGACCTTATAGACACTCAAAAATTTGAAGGAAATAGACCGTGTCATTTGTCCAACTTCTCATAGATGAAGATGTAATTATCACAAAATCATCATGAAGTGCCAAAAAAACTTCTTTTTACTCTTTCAAGTCTATAATGAGATGCTTGCATAGCCTTTTTCCTTTCACTAACCTTGTAGTTTTTATCTCCACATCATATTCCATCACCTTTGTGATCCACCCTACCCACTTTTCATTCAAATATCTATTCAATAGAAAGTCTTTCACACTAGGATGAGGCACAAAAATGTGAATCTTGTTATTAGACAACATATGCCTAAACTTATTTAAGCTCCTTATAACTGAAAGCACTTATTTATCAACATATGTATATCTTGTTTCATAACCTTCTAAACCTTGACTGAAGAAGGAAATAAGGTTTTCAAAAATTTCATCATTATCTTGAGTAAGAATGGTAGAGATTACATCATCATTCCCAAAGGTATACAGGTTGAAATCTTTAGAGAAGTTTTGACTTGCAGGAGTAGGACCTTAGGCAATGGCTTGCTTGATCTCTTCAAACCTTTCTTTCCTCCTTGTCCAAGTTAATACTTCATATTTACTTACTATGGAGGTCAAGGACTTGACTAAATTAGTAAAATTAGGAATTAATCTCTTTATTAAATTTATATTTCCAAAGAAACTTTGCAAACCTTGTTTATGTTTAGGAAAAGACAATGCCAAGATGGCACTTATCCTTTCAGGATCAATAGATAGACCTTTCTTGGAAACAATGTGACCTAAGAGTTTTTCTTCATGAATAAAAAAACATGCTTATTTAGGTTTATAAATATCTTAAACTCTCTACACCTCTCAAAAATCTACCTTATGTGATTCAAATGATCTTTTACTTCCTCGGAGAAAACTATCACATCATCAAGATATACTAATACAATGTCATTGATTAATCCTTGAAAAGCCATATCCATTACAAATTAAAAAGTATCTCCAATATTAGACAACCCACAAGGCATTTTCATATAAGCATATATACCCCATTTAGTATTAAAGGTTGTCTTATATTGGTTACTTTCCTTTACCAAAATCTAATTATTCCTAAAATACCCATCAAGGAGAGAAAACCTTTCACTACCAACCACAAATTGAAAGATTCATTACATGGAATGGAATGGGTAATTATCATTTCAAGACACTCTATTTAAGTCCCTAAAATCAACACACAATCTTATCTCTCCATTCTTTTTCCTAACAGGAACTACGTTTGCCAACCAAGATGAATATTTGATGGGAAAGATGATTTTGGACTTAATCAATTTGGTAAGTTATTTCCTAATGAGAGGCTCAATCTTGGGATTTATTGGCCTTTTCCTTTTCTAAATAGGATAATAATTCTCATCTAACTCTATAGTATGTTGATCTAGATTTATATCAAAACCTTTTAAATCACTATACTTCCATGCAAAGACATCAAAAAATTCTCTGCATAACTCAATGAAAACATGCTTCTCTTCACTAGTACATACCTTCCTAAGTGAAATCACTTTATCTTTGAAGATATAAACCTTCTCATAGTTTTCCTACTTGGTATATATGTTTACCTTCTCTTTTTTTAACTGGTCATCATCATTGAGTATGCTCTTGAGAGTGACTAGGATTTTAGGGAGTTTGTTAGACTTAAATTGCATAATCTTATCTCTATATTGTTTTTGTATTTTATACTAATTCTTGGATGAAAATAAATATTATTATTGTATAAAAAGTGTTATTTTTTATCAATATCAAACACCTACTAATTAGAGACATTATCCAGTATGGAGGGCTTTACAATCACTTTAGATGAGTTTGGTTCATGTCCTCTTTTATTCCTTTTGGAACATCAAAATGAGATCCATTTACTACCAACCTATCAACATTATTATTATATTCTCTTGATATATATTTTATTTTTAAGGATTTGGAATCTTCCACAAGATCCCACACTCTATGCTTATAGACTTAAGTAAAGAGTTTTTTGTCAAATTTTGCTCTCTAACTTGATTGAAAACAAGCTCGCTATCACCAAACACTTGAAATCCTTTGACACCTATTTTCCTAGCCCATTAAATCCCATTAATAAGGGATTAATATTATAATACATTACAAGTTCAAGATAACTAAAATATGATGGTTGAAAAATACCTTTCCTTTGAAGGTGAAACCAACATTACTCCACCACTAGCCACTATCTTGCTTCTAGACCCATCATAGAAGAGTTTCCACAAGCCATTCACATCTTCACTTGGCTTCAATAGATTGGGTATGAAGTAATCCTTATCATTCATATAGTACACCCCAAGACTAGATTATTCAATAAACTTGTAAGGATCATGTTCATAGTTGTCATCTCCCCACTCATCTAGGAATAAATCAAAAACCCGCTCAAGGGAAGATGATGGAGATTGATCAATATGAAGTTCCTCTTCATCAATGATGGCATAATTAACATTTACCACCTTAATTTATTAAGGTTCTAGGTGATCTATATGGATATGTTTTGACTCAATATTCACTTTAGTTTCATACTTTGTCCTAAACACCATGTAGGACCAATTGGCTACCAAATATCCACCTATCTTGGATGTGAAGTATCTTGATAACCTAAAATAAAAATAGGGAGGTAAATATATCACCACCACATCATAATCAATTGAAAAATTAGGACAAGCATGAATTATAAAATTTAAACCTTTAACTACCCTAAAATTCATAGTTGGTGATCCATCCTATTACAAAACTCCTTTAGTCATTGGCTCATACTTGAGGCCTAGACTTTCTACTATACATTTGGGCATAACTAATGTGATTGATCCAATATATATGATGAAATTATGAACCAATAAATCATAAAATATTATATATAGGTAGAAATTATGAGTTTTCTCATCTTTCTTCACTTGACCATCTATAGATTGAGTTCCAATAACCAAAACCACATTGTCATTTCTAGATGGGCCAACTTGTTTACCCAATCCATGAAATTCCTTTTGGATTATATCTTTACATCCTAGTAATGTTAGATAATCCCATAATTAAATATTCATATTATTATTATTCATTTGGTCGACCATATTAATGGAAGGATTACTCACCTTAGGGTTTTCTTCATGAATATTGGCACCTTGTGATGTAGCTTGTAGAGGTAAAGTGATAGCAGTTAGCCTAAAATTTAGAGTCCTCTAATTTTATTATATTTTAAGAGCTGTATTATTCCCACTTCCCTTTTGATTTCATTTAGGGTTCAAAATAGGTCCTTCATTAGCTCATTTAGCTTCATCAATAGCCCTCTTTTTGGACCTAGTATTAGAGGCAACACTAATATTCTAATTACTTACATTTCCCAAGTAATCAATGAAAAAAACTCACCCTCAAAATGATTTATGAGGTTAGCATCAGTATGAGGTTGTCAATTTTCCATGCCTCCTTTCATAGATACTTCAAAATTTGAAACTTGTAAATATTGACTATGTTGTATTACCATGCCTTGATTGTGCATCTCATTTACATAAGCAACATACTCTGGACCATGTTCAAAAGATGGGTATTTGGGTTTTTCTTAGACCAAGTTATTTTTAGTGGGTAAAATGGATTTGGAGGATGAGGGAGCATTATGATTATAAATTTTATAAGGCTTGACATTGGTGATTTGATCTTGTCCTTGTGCATTGTTTTGTAAAGGAGCTCTACTATTTTGTCCAAATTGATTGTATGTCTGATATGGCCTATAAACTTGAGCTTGTTGTATATTGAGGGAAAATAACTAATTTATAAAACTTTAAATCAATATTTTAACTTCAAGTATTTTATTTGAAGAAGCAATTGCAAGCCTTGCTTGATTAGGCAAAGGGGATAAAATGTGCAATGCACCGTGACTAGGAGAATGCAAATTAGGGAATAGTGGCATTGGAGGTCTAGGAGATATCTTTATTGATTGGAAAAGACAATTATCATAATTTATTACTATTTAATAGGTATTAGTCAATGTGTTTCCACCCATAGATTGAATTATCATGGTAATGTCACTATTTAATGCTTTCAAGTAGTACAAAAATGCATAGTTTGGGGTAGGTCTACAAGGGTTGGGATCCTGTTCCATGTTTTTTGGAACCTAGTAATAATATATTACATGAATTCATGTGGTTCCCTCTTTATTGTGGTTAATTTATCAGCTAGAGATAGGTGATCAATCTTTTCTCCTAACCTATTAGTCAATAGACCTCCCAATTCATCCCATGAGCCAACATAATTTATAGGTACAGTCTCATATCAATCTAAAAAATTTCCTTTGAAAGATAAGGCCAACAACCTAATAGATACATTTTTTTGAGTGATGTTGTAGATATTACAAAAAAATTCTATATTCATAATGTGCTCAATGGTAGTAATAGGACCATCCCCACTAAAATATGGGACACTTTTGAGGGCTACTCCTAGAATTTGATCATATTGGGCAAGATTCAAGGGAGATGCCTTGATGAAAGGCATAAAAGGTTGATTCCTAGCCATATTAGGAAGCTCACTATAGACATCATGAATAGTATGAAACACAAATTTGGAAGGTTTAAATACAAACTCTCATTTATAAGGATGTGTTTTTACAAACCTAAACCTTTTGGTGAAGTATAGCAGTAGTTACACAAACTCAAAAGGTGTCTCTTTAGTAGTATATATAGTGGTCACTTTTGCCATGGAAAATAGGAATGATCATCAACCAAATACTTGAATTATTTAATGGAATCACCAAGTACTGAATGTAGATGCTTATTTCATCTTCAACAATGTGAAGACCAACACCAATCCTAAATAATCTTTATAGGACTTGGAGCTCCCATTGGGTGTGCCAAAAACTATTGACACTTGGATTCATACTCTTAAGTAGATTCTCAACTCTACTCATCCAAATGACACAATGGATACATTTTTCTTACTATGGGTGATAATGTTGAGAAACAAATCTCTAAATAAGGGGATAACTCAACTTGATGTAACTTTAAAGCTCTCTCTCTCTCTCTCTAACCTATCAATTATGTATGAAAAGGGTTAAGGAAAAAAACTAAGAAACCAAATGGTGATTCACCAATGTATAATGTCCTCTCAATTGACTGAAACTACTACTTGAAGACTAGTAAGGTGATTCTCACACATGACTCACAACTTAGGATTCATTGTTACATTAGTGTTTCATATGCTAGATTCAAGAAGGTATATGATTATTAGGAAGGGAATGAAGAATTTGAAAGAGGGATACAATCATGGACAACTTTTAGGATATCTCTACACTTAGAAAATAATACTAGTAAAGACCTATAATAATCTCCTTTCTAAAAATTGGTAGACCATCAAGATTAAAAGCTATAAAACGTAATATTTCACTAGACTAGACTGACAAGATTCAATTCATTACTCAATATTATAGCATGTGAGTAGAAACAACACTTGTATATTTCTTCAAGAGTTCTTCAAGTACAAATCTAGCTAGAATTTCCCCAATAACTAGTGGAGGCTCCCTAATGAGCCAAGACAATGCATATCTATAGCTTTGAGAGAAGGAATAAGCAAAGGAAGTTCAAGGGTCACTTGGACATGTGTCACCTTGAGAGAATAAATTAAATTTTCCTAAAGAGGTGTGGGTTGATCTATGCCATGTCATAGAGGTCTACTTATCCAAAAAAAGTCATAAGAATGGTGAATAGTGCCATACAAATGTTAGAATTGGCACAAGAAACTTCCTCCATTAAAAACCATCCATGAATGTTTGAAACTAAAATTAGGAGAGTCAACACATAACACTATTTAAAATAAAATGAAACTCATGGAAATAGTTAAAAAATGATCCTTCTAACTACTAGCTATCCTCTAGACACCTGTGTTATTCAATTTTGTGGAAGCTCCTTGATTTGGGTCAGTTGCTAGTAATAAATTGAAACATCAAACTATCTATTCTACACTTGTTTTTTCTACACTAGATGCTCAAGATATTGTCATTTGCTACCTCTATATTTGATCTCAGGTTCCCGCCAAGTATTTTTGACTATAGTGGTTAGTTTCCATAGTTTGAACTTGACATTTATAGGGTTGTCACCTTCCTTATTCATTAAAAACATTATTTTGAACTTAAGTTTATTTTATACTTTTACCAAGTGTTATTTAACTATGGAAAGTGCCCTCTGAATCATGTAAAGTTTCCTCCAAATCAAGGAAAGTGTCCTTCAAATCAATGGAAAGTGTCTTCTGAATCAATGGAAAGTGTCATCTAAATCAATCCATGGGACACTTTTACTTTCAAGATATCCTTTAAATAACTATTTGGGGAACTTAGCTTTAGAGGTGTCCTCCCAGAGGATTTGTCTTAGCCACTTTTCCTAAAAGAATTCCTTCAGGATTTTTGCTTTTGAAAAATTTTCTAGAAAATTTTTTCAAAAAAATTCCTTCAGCCATTTTTCTCAAAGAAAATCCTTCAGGCATTTATTTTGGCATTTTCTCCTAAGAAAATTCATTCAGATCTTTTTTCTATATTAATTCCTTCAAATTTTTGAATAGGGTACCCTACTTGACAAATACCCTTCAAAATGATTGGAATGCACCTTTTAGAACTTCTGTTTGGTCCACCTTCCTTCAAAAATATCCTTCATATTGTTTGTTAAGTACCTTTTAGCTTTGTAAAAATTTCCCTTTAGAAAATTTGAAAATGACCTTTTCAAAAAGATGGAGGTGCCCTTCTTAAAATTTCAAGTGCCCATCAAAAAAGTTACAAAAGACCCCTTCAGCTTGAAAAGATATCTTTTAAGGAAATTGTTTAGATAATTTTCCCAAAGGATTAGTCTTCATCTTTTGGAAATTTGTCTTGGAGAAATTGTCTGAAAGAATTCATCACTTTGGTCGAATGAAAAGTCTAAAAGAAATAATACTTAGTTAAAACAAAAACCTAAAAGGATTATTATGAAAAGCCTTAGAAAAAGACCAAAACTAAACTTTTTGAAAGAATTATACTTGTAAATTTGTTTTAGGTTTTTTTCCAAAACCACTTCTTCCAAAGAAAATATACATACTAGTTAAGCTTTCCAATAGGGGTACCCAATTTTGACCCAAAAGGCAAAAATTTGGTCAACAATAAATATTTTTACATTCCTTATCCCCATGATCACACCTTTTTATAATAAATCTTATTTCAATTCCCTCATACACCAATTCTACCCTTTACTTCATTTTTCCACCATCCACACTTGCATCCCATATTTCTAACTTAAAAACACCACAATTAGACATATGTTGAGTGGATCTAGAACCTACCATCCTTACCATAAGTTTTGGTGCATTGGAAGCTCCTTATAACACATATTTATCAATCCATGAGCTCAAATAAGTCAAATTAACCCTTAATTCCACCAAATCACATGCACATTGAAGGCATAATTCTACCTATAAGCTTGAGCCAAGAGGAATTATTACATTTTATCCACATTTTATAAAAGGAGAAATACTGTATCCTCTAAATAATTTAAAGTTCATAGTGAAACCAGTTAGTTGCTTTTAATCCTTGATAGAGGAATAATATGTGGCTTATCAAACTCCACATCCTCTAATGCCTTGTCCAAGCCACCTTTACATCTTGGCTTAATAAATTTATCTTCCACCACCTCCATCAATGAATTGTCATGATGGATTTTTAAAATATTTATAAAAAAAATATAAGTCAATTTAGAATTAAATTTTCTTTAGATCTCTATTTGAAGATATTACTCACCAATAACCTCATAGATTACCTTCAAGATGATTCTAGTTGAGACTTAAATATTTTCCTCATTATTCCTTTCAAAATCATTCTTCCAAAATCCATTTCATGCTTCTCTTTAAAAAGGAATAAAAATTATTCCACAGCAACAAGTTCATTTTACCATCATATCTTTTCCAGCCAATGCCTCACCCATTACAAACAAAACAAATATAATTCACATAAGAAACAATGGCCGTAAATATAGACCATAACCACCTACAATCAATGAAAAGTATAACCATTTTAATCTCAAAATAAACAAATGAA